>JAUZSU010127735.1:0-17186 GCA_034780255.1 Parotocinclus maculicauda | reverse complement strand
GTAAAAAACTAGTTCTTACTAAATTCCAGTCAACGTTTGAAGAACTTATCCAGTGTGATCTGACACGCTTTTGCAGTGGCCAAGTAGCGACTTGTGGCATCTTTTTTGTAGTAAATGGAAATGTTAGGCAAAGACGTATAGGTGGCATTAGAGGGCTGGGGAGAAACTCAGGAGTGTTGTAGTGATGTAAGAGATGAAGAGTTTCTTTGGTAACCGCGGATATTACATATTTCTTATTCACTCTCAAGTTCTTTGGTCCGATCAAGCGGAATTTTAGTCCAAATAAGCGAATAACATTACATTATTATAAATAGGATTTGTTTCGGTGCGAATAAGCGGCTGGTCCCATTAACCGGTGGTCCTATTAACTGGAATCGACTGTATATATATTGTAAGAAATGTTACGACACAGATCTTTCCATCACTGTGAGGCATGAAATGGTACACACACAAACACACACACACACACACACACACACACACACACACACACACACAGTTTAAATATAGAAAGAGTCTGTAATGACATGGAAGATCAGGATTTGCATACACTGATGAGTCTGCTTGTAAGAAATAAAGTAACAAACAACCTAAAACATAGCCCACATATATTTTCAATAATATTCAACTATAGTGCCGGTGAAGGCCACCATAACGTATTGATTCTAATGGTTCAGAAAGTACTGACTGTCAGGCGTTGACTTCCAGTAGATGATACTTAGCAGAATTCATTCTATCTGCACAGTTTCTAGAGCCATTTGACTTTCACACAATTCCAAAGCAGAACAGAACCACCTTAATGTTCAACAGCTGGCAAGGTGCTATTTTCTAAAAGCTTACTGCTTTCTAATATTTTACTCTAGTTAGAGTTCAATCTTCCAGAGACATTGTGGCTTATCTAAGTGTTAAGTAAGCACATTCTGTACTGCTGGGGTTTAATGTCAAATAACAGCTGTCCTCATTAACTGAAGGGTTAATTACAATAAGCACATTAAGCATTCCTTTTTTGTATTCCATATTCTTAAGCAACAAAACTAGGTGGATGCAGTCCTAATTTGTTCCATATCGTGTTTGAAGATTACCCAGAATTCTCTTAGGAGACCACTATATTTTACACATTTAGCCATGCAGTGTTAACACTTATTGCATGTCTTCTGTCTCATAGCTTGATGTCGTGTAGAGCTTCAGAATCTATCTGTGTCTTTCCTATATTTCATTTGAATATAAATATACAAATATTCTAATTAAATATATATATACAAATAGTCCGTTCACTTTAGAGACACCCAACCTAACACGCATGTCTATGGACTGTGGAAGGAAACCAGAGTACCCGGAGTTAACCCACGCAGACCTGGTGAGTACATGCAAACTCCCTTTAAATGATAAATATATTCATTTTAGACCAGTTACCATCAGTTAAAAAAGGTACATACCATAACTCGCATAACTATTTTTTACAAATTTTTTCATGGGACAACTCTTAAGATGTGACACTTTAATACAATGTAAAGTATTTAGTCTACAGCTTGTATAACAGCGACAAACGCGAACACGAACAAATCGCGAGCGGCGCCGAAGCGCCAGGGGGCAAGTGCGAACCCGAAAACAAAAGAAGTCAGATCGGGCGTGTCCTATTCAGAGCAAATGCCCGCCTGAATGGAGACTAGATAGGCTGCGAGGACCAACGCGTGTGACCGCGAATCGAGCAAGGAGCGCGAGTACCGAAGGGGAAAAACCCTTAAAAGTGCCCCTGAAAAGTAAATACCTCCGAGGGTTGCCCGCCCGTACCGATCCCCCAGCTCTAAATGCTTTCGGACCTACCAGCTACCTCTAGTGACGCACGGAGACGCGCACGAGCGCCATTGGTCAAACGCGCGCACCAGACGGAGATCGAATCCCGATAGAATCACGATGACCCGGCCCCGAACCACGCTAAACACCACGCCTTTATAGGCCATGCTTCAGCTGTTCGGGATCGGGACATGATGAGATAGCGGATATAACGGCTGTCCCACCGATGGCTCTGTAATGGCGACCGGCGAGGACAGCCGCACGATCCGAGCGCAGGTAGGAACCCTAACAGGAACTGGTTGAGGTACAGGAGCTTGAGGTCTTGGAGCTGGCATGGAGTACAAAGATGACCTGTAAGGAGGTGTAACTTGTGAGGAGATAAATGGCTGAGAAAGGTTGACAGGAAGACTTGGCTGTCTTGCAGAACTATTTTGCTTTGGTTAAGTTAGAGAGACCTGAGGCTTTTCGTTCTCACTGTAAATACTTTCAGCATAAATCTTTAACCTTGCTTGTGCTGCGTTATGCCTTTGTAACTCTTTTAACAGCTCTACTTCCTTTCTCCTTTCTTCCAACCTTGTTTTTATTGTAGTGCTTTCAGTTAAAAACTGAGCTCTTTTTCTTGCATCCTCGACTTCAAGCTCTCTGATTTCTTCTTCAAATTGATGTTGTGTTTTCATTATTTTGAATACCTCTACCGTTGCTGCTACTTCAGCTGCTGCTTGTTGTCTTTGTTGCAATAAATCAGAATGTGACTAATATGACTTGCATGAGGTGTCTGATAGGGTAATGGACAACGTATCTTGAAAAACTGACTCGGAGTCAGGCCAGGGAATGTCATTTGGATCTCAATATCCTTCACAGAGGCACTGAACCTTTTTCTTGGCTGTCTTAGTAATAGCCCAACATGTATCACATTTTCTCCTTAACTCAGGGTCTGGAATTTCAATTAGTCTTATTTCACGATAAGAATGGCTAATGTCTTATAGAAGAGCATCGATGACACTCACCGCCTCATTTATCCTCTCATTGTCATTGCTTCTCATGAACCCTTTATAGCAGTTTATATGATACTTCCATTTCTTGTACGCTCGCTCAAAGTCTCTTTGGTGATCTTTAAGATTTGACTCTTGCAAGGATTTTCCCTTTTCAGTGAGACTGCGTGTGCGCTGACTTCTGCGAACGTCTCCTGGAGGGTTGTCCTTTACTGCTTGGGCTTGTTGTACGTCCTCGTCACAGACGTGCTCTTGCATGACTTGTTGCTCATTGCTATTCTTTTGTACAGCAGGTTCTGCATAGCTAACTTTTTTTGTAGATGGCACTATAGCTTGCTTCTTGAGTGACATGTTAATGGAGTTGTATATATTACTATAAAAGTGGCTGAATTACTGATAGAGTTTTCACTTAAGTCAATCAACTCAAACTTAGCTGTAGTACTTCCAGAAATCAAAATAATCTCAATGGCTTTTGTAGCAGAATATAAATGCACCAATTAATCCGCGTACTTAGCATGTTCTTGGTAAAGGCTTGACTTCCTTTAACTGTTGGTTGAATTTGTAATGTCCATTTGCTTCTTACTTGTATATGTCGGCGCCATAAACGCTATTGAGGCTTTTAAGACAGTTCACAGGTGCTTGTTCTACTTCCAAGACACAAACTTTTGTGCTTGCTTGTGTAGCTTTCACTTGCCAACTTGCCTTATAACTGGTTCAATGCCTTGGGTTCGTCTACATGAACGTTGCGATCTTTGTTAGCAACCAGATGTCCAACTTGCTAGCAGCTTCAGTTTTAGATCTTCACCGGAGTGGTGTGTTGTTCTACTGTCTTCACCGGGGCAGTAAAGTGTTCTACTATTAGAACTACTTAGTCACATGAAGACAAGAACTCCTCTTTACAGATGTTTAATGTGCACAATCGACTCACACCAAACGCCGTAGAACTAGTAGACAAAATATCACAATTAATTACCAGCACAGCATAAATAGACACAACAAACAAACAAAACATACCATTTTGCCTGCTTGTGGCTAAGACTGGAAATTCTTTGCAAACTTATGTCTTCCTAACTATTTCCACTATTGCAATCTCTGTCTATTCTAAAAACTACTGAGTCACGAAATCTCTCTTATTACTTAAACTCGAAAACTACTTTGTAGTAGTTCATTACTGTAATGTTTAGTGCAACAACACCATCTATTGGTCAAAATAAATATTGCACATAAAGAATATTTACAGATATTCTTTTGAACTTCAAGTATAAACTTTTCTTGTCAAAATAACTCATATGTATGAATAAATACTGCTTGTTGCTTAATGAGGTTTTTTTGCCATTTGTCATTATTCGTCCATATTTCTAATGTCTTTGGAGGTGAGGGGATTCAATATTTCTGATTACAAATGTATAAATGACTGATTTTGTAACTTTTAATCATCTTCCTTCCCTTTTATACATCATTTTTGTATTGGCCAATTTCGACTGCCACTCACTAATCATACACTCCCCGTCCAATCAGAGAAGCGCTAGGACTACGCATATTCTTTTCTACGGTTAAAAGCATGGGCAGCAGAAAAACGGTGGGTGTTAATTTTGTAACCCTCCAATTTCTTATTTCTTCCAATATATGTATTTTGTGAGCTGTCGTTGTAACATGTAAAAATCAAATTATCTTGCTAATTCAAGATATTTCAACCCACGACTACTTTTGAAATGTCTGTACTTTGTCGGTTGACTATAGCTAGCTAGCATGTGCCTTCTGTTAGCTTATAGCATTAATTAAACTGCAGATTATTGACAATTCTTTCGGCTGTTCCCATTAGAATTAAAAACTCTGTTTTTTTTTTAATCCAAAAAGACAAAGCAGTTGATATCAGTAATGAAAACCTAAAGAAGCTGTGAAAGTGGTTCCGCCAAAAAAAAATATTTTATTAAATTAATTAATATGTTAAAAAATACTATTTTCAACATATAAATGAAGCTGGATATACAGAGTTGAGTGTTTTAGTCTAAAATACAGCGGTGCTGTATATTCTCATGTTTATTAAAAAAGAAACTAAGAGGTGTAATGAAGGAGCAGTGGCTCCAGAAAAAGGCAGTAAAAAGTTAAGCGCCATTACAAGTGTGCTACACGTGCATAAAACCGTGGTACACGCAATGGTCCATGACAGGACAGTAGTCACTTGTAGCAGGTCTGAATACATGTTGTGATTCTAAAGCTGCATTTCAATAGATCAGATTAACAAATATTTAATGATCGTAATGTACATTGTGTTAATAAACTACAACTTTTCAAGGTGGAGCAATTTAATAAATATGTGTTATGTAGAGTATATCATATAATTCTTGATTAGTTCCTAACAGTTTTGGCAATATGTTTTTCATACATAAAGTCAGCTTTGTAAAGTGTAACCAGTGTTTGAAAAAATGTGGGGGTCTAACAAATTATAATGATTTGCAGATGGCTTATTTAAAAGCATGGCGCAAACGGAAAGCAGAAATGGATCAGCTCCTGCTCTCTGACAGTGATGTTGACTATGAAAGGCATATGCCAGGCTGGCAGTGCAGTCAACGCTGAAGGAATTAACTTCGAAGAAGACGATTTGACTACAGACAATTCAGATATTGACACTGACGTGTTGGATGTGTCCTCCGACTCAGAAAAAGAAGTCCTAAATGATGAAATGGAATTGGATTTGCCTGATTTGGAAGAAGACTTAGGACACCGGTCTACAAAGAACAAAATCTTGCTAAGATCCTTAAATGAATTGTTGTCAATATTAAGAAAGCAAGGACACAGTCTACCAAAAGATGCAAGGAAACTCCTTGCTACACCACGAACCCAACAAAAGTGTGGTGGGCAATACATTTACTATGGATTAGAAAAGGGTAATTTGCTGTTCACTGAGTCAGACAGTAGCTTTAACACATGATCATGATACCATACATATCAGCATCAATATTGATGGAATCCCGCTATTCAAAAGTAGCAAAGTCAAGTTTTGTCCAATTCTGGCTAAGTTGGACAAGTTGAAGCCGTTCGTGGTAGCTGTCTGTTGTGGTGACAAGAAACCATGTCCTCTTGAATAGTATCTTGATGATTTTCTAAATGACTATAAACATCTCACACAAAATAGAATAATTTACAAAGAGAAGTCATACTGTGTTTCTGTTAAAGCAGTGATCTGTGATGCACCAGCAAGGGCTTATCTTGAGTGCATTAAAAATCATATCACAGTTGTGAGAGGTGCATTAGCAAAGGTGGTTACATCAACAAAAGAATGGTATTCAATGAACAGAGATGTACCTTGTGAACAGATAAAGCTTTCAGTACAGTAGAATACAAAAATTATCAAACTGGCATCAGTCCCTTCATAGCTGCAGGAATGTCTTTGTGTTAGCTATTTTGTCCTAGACTATTTGCATATGGTCAACTTGGGAGTAGTTCGACGAATGTTAATATTTTTGACTCGGGGACCAACACTTTGCCGTTTATCTGTAAGGCAAAAGGAAGAGATATCACAAAAGCTGAACAACCTGTGAGAAAGATGCCTAGTGAATTTGCTCAGCAACCCCGGGGTCTGGAAGAGCTGGACAGGCGGAAGGCCACAGAGTTCTGTCAATTTTTGTTGTACACTGGACCTGTTCTGCTAAAAAATGTGTTGTCTCCCAAAAGATACTACCATTTTATATCCTTGACTGTATTGACGTGTATTTGATTCATGCATTATCCTAAGATTTATCCTGTCCTGTGCTTCAAGACTTATTTTGCAGTGTTCAAGTATATTTTGCATTATCATTATTACTAAGGATCCACCCTTCCGACCGCCAGCAGCCCAGGTGCTGTGTGTATGTGTGTGTGTTTGCCTTGCAGCTGGTGTGGATTCCCCTCCTTAATCCTTCAGGTACAATGGCGTACCATGGGAGTAGTGGCACAGCGCTACCTAGATTGACGTACTCTTGGAAGAGCGTAGCGATTGTCTTGCATGAGCGAGTCCTGTGATCGCACAGACCAGTTCTGCTGAGCCTTGAGCGCTCATGATGTGATTAACTGTTTGATTGTTCTTATTTGATTAATCGCAGGTGAACTTATGTTCATTTTGGGTGAACCGTATTTGCCTATGCATTTATCCACATTTATTTGTGTTTGTATCATAAAGTAATGTGAACGTACCTCTGAACTGCCTAGCTCTAATAGAAGGTATTATGAGTTAGACGATCATTAAAGATATTTAATGATCTTGTGTGACATTGGCCATGTTGATCTATAGTACACTGTGAGTCCCTAGAATCCCTCCAAATAAGTCCCAATAATACCACACTAGACACTCAGTGCGTTACGCAAAAGTGGTTTATTATGAAATCATGAAATTGGGCTTACAGGCCATACAAGATAGACGGTGGAAAAAGACCCTAAAAGTCCCAACAAAGTCTCATTCTGACTGATCGTTATGGAAATGCCACTTTGTCCAACCAGACCACTTATTAACGGACTTATCATGCAGTACCATTTGGCCATATAAACCGTAATGGTACACTAGTTTCACGCCAGAAGGAGCAGGTCTGTGGCAGACCAAGAAAAAGAGGAGGGAATAAACCTGACCAATCACTTTAATTGTGGCACAGGACTCTAACCTATACCAAAAAATATAAATAGGGAGAATCAACAGGTACCAGTTCAGATTGTGCATAGACTTGATTGTGTATGCATCTTCTCACTTATTGCTGTATTGCTGAAATATTGTAATAAACTCTGTTTGCTGCTTCATCCGTACCTGAATCGACCTGAGTTCTTCATCGATAAGAATTGTTTATTTCGGCCTTGGAAACCCCACAACATAAACTGGCGTTACGAACAGGATGTACTGCAGGGAGTGAAGAAGACACCTCGTTCTGGCTGGAGGGCCCTTGGCTTCTGGCAACCACAGAAAGTGGCCACTAAAAAAAGGTAAGCA
The DNA here is from genome assembly GCA_034780255.1 of Parotocinclus maculicauda. Classification (NCBI taxonomy): domain Eukaryota; kingdom Metazoa; phylum Chordata; class Actinopteri; order Siluriformes; family Loricariidae; genus Parotocinclus; species Parotocinclus maculicauda. The sequence goes on along the minus strand of JAUZSU010127735.1, from coordinate 9,446 downwards.
TTTTTGAACTTACATAAATTTTGTGTTTGTCAGGAACATTAGGGGACTAACAGTCTGAGCAGTAAGAGTGTCGTTATTTCCAAATTCCCACAAAAAGACCATTGCTGTGCGAGACAGAGACAAACGAAAATCTTTTGAGAAACCAAATTGGTGCGGCAGCAGACAGAGACAAGGGTTTGGGTAAGAAATTTGGGTATATGGTATACGTGGATATGATGTAAACTTGTGAGTGATAAGTGATAAGCGATACACAGAGTAAAGGAGGGTCAGAACGCTGCAGGCTTTGGCTACAGTACGCTCATTAGAGGTGAGGTACGCCGTGTAAGGATAGATTTCTTGGACACAGGCTCGTGCGGGTCCGTGCGGAATACAGTCGACTTTAACCCAGCGGGTAACCCCAGCGACGACGGTTTCTTGAAATACATGGTTTTACTAGCAAAGTTGGGCGGTAGTACTCCTTGACATTGATAAGGTTGACGTTGATAAGGTTAAGTGAGAAGAGCAAGCTCTTAGGGTCGCGAAAAACCCTGGGCTTGGACTCACTAAGGATTTAGTGAACAATCCAGCCACATAGTGGGGCCGCTGGCCGAGGGCCAGCGCAGAGACCCGTGGTAGTGTATCTTGGGTTTTTTGGATTTATGAGTAAAGGAACTATGTGCAGAAGAGATAAGGGAAATAGATAAGTAAATGCAATGCTGCAATATACCAGCGTATACGAGAGGTAAAAAGAAAAAAGATAAAGGGCCAGTAATAACAATTATACCGCGATTCTATTTAGGAATTCAACCATTTTATCATCAGAGTGCGTGGATAGGACATCGTTTTGTTAAACCGGGGCATTGGGAAAAATGACAAATAAAGGGAGTCTTAGGGAGTATTAGGGAGGAAGAAGAAGGACCGTGGATAAGGTATAATAAATCTAATAGGACGCTAAAGGTCCAAAAGTGGACTATCAGAATGTATAAACCAAGAGAAAACTTTGAAGTAAAAACGATAAGAATTACAATAGAAGTAAAAATAAGCAAAGAATGGGGAATTAAACGTACAGCATTTAGAGTAGGGATAATTGAAATATGGTACGCAGGTAGTAGACTCTGGACCAACCAAATATAATACTCTAAAGAGATAGCGAGAATAACAAACGAAGCACAAAGCAAGTGTGAGATTAAGGAAACACCTGAAGGGATAACATACAGAATAAAAAGCTCCGAGCTGGTTGCTGCATCAGAACTCCAAGCAAGCAAAACTGATAAAGTGGACACCAGTGAAAACCGTGCCTTAGAAGTGTGAATAAATCAGGCAGAGGTGAGACAGGGAGGCATTATGGATTCTAGCCGAGGTAAGAAATTTAAAGCCTTGGATATTTTGATAAGGGAATATCCAAGTTTAGAAAAGGATTTGAGAAAGCTTAATAAATGGGTACAAAGAACGAAATGTGTAGCAGGAGGATGGCCTAAGGGAGGGACATTTCAGGTGAAAAAATGTGAATGGTTAGAAAATTACATAAAGGGTTAAAGGGTGGCAAAAGACAAGCTAAAAGAGCAAAAGAATTATGCCTTTTGAAATTATATAAGGCAAAGGGAATGTATTTACAGGCACAAGGAAGGGTTAAGGAAAAGGATAGCACGAAGGATGAGGAAGGGAAAAACATAGGACAGTTATTATGCCCTGTTCTGCCCCCGCCATATAATATGGACCCAGTACCATCAGAACCCCCGATAGAACTAGAACCAGCAGCCACCCAGTGCATTGTGCATTGTGATAACCAACTCAGAGAAGAGTATGAACAGGCCAAAGAAGAAATGAGAACAAGGATCAGACAAATGGAGGAAGAAACAGCTGAAATGAGGGAAGAGGCAAAGCAGGAAATGCAAAGCGTAAGTGCAGCGGTGAAAGAAGAGCTACGGTCACTGAAGCCGACAGAAAAGCGAAAAACAGAAGAAATAGAGGAAAAGATAAAAGTCCTTAAAATAGAAGAAGAAGGCAGAGCAGCCCGGTTGACACAGATGCTGGAAGAAAAGACGTAAGAGTTACAGAAGGCAAAAAGGGAGAAAGAAGACAAGGTGAAAGAAAGAGAGGAGATAATACAGATCATGACGGACAGAATGATGAAGATAAAAGACTGGGCAGCAAAAGCAAAAGTGGAAATATCAATAACTGATGAGGCAGATGAGGAGGAGAGAAAAGAAGGTGAGCCACCTGACTCTGACTCAAAGGAAGAAGGAGAACTATATGGAGCGACAGCAGGAACTGCTAAACCAAAACGAAAATAGAAGGCTGAAGAAGGAGCGAAATACGTGAAAACAAGAGGACAACTACTAAAAGAAATGGAAAAGGAGAAAGAGAAAGAATGAAGAAAGGGTAAAAAAATGCCAAAAGAGAGACTGGAAATACAAGCTCCAATCTTGCTGAAGGACAAAAAAGAGGAGTACCTACCGTGGCCAACAATGGACTTGTAAGTACTGATGGGAAAACTACCTGATATTACGGAAGGAGCGTACAGATGGATTGCAAAACTAGAAGAACTGACAATGGGAACAACCCTGGCAGTGGGCGACATTAAAGCTCTTCTGTCACGTACCATTGGACAAATGGCAACAATGGAAGTAGCAGAAGACGCAGGCATGGGGAATCTGACCAGTGTCGAGAAAGGTAATAGCATGGTGTTCAACGAAGTTAAAGAAGACATATGGGAGGCACTGAAGCGGAAGTTTCCCACCAAAATACGACCAGACATGCTGTATGCTGACCCAATAAAGGAGAACCAGAACATCAGCCATTACGTTTATGAACACACAAGACGATTAAAACAAGAACTGGGAAGGGATCCAGAACAGGACCCTATGTTACAAGTCATATGTAGAGACAACCTTATAAAGGGACTGCCAACAGCAGTGTCTAACAAACTCGAGGAGATTGTGATTTTAAAAACGATGCCCCCAAGCCAGTTCTGTGATAATGTGGCCCACGTTTACGAAAGGTACAAGAGACTGGAACGAAGAATAAAGGAACAAGATTTGAGCGAAAGTCGGAAACTGGCACAGCTACAGATAAGTGCAGGAAAGAAAAAGATGCAAATGCAGGCTTCCAGAGATAACACAGAACAAAACACTCCTGACGTCAAAGAAATAATAAACTTTCCAACTCATGCAGCAGGACCAGTGCCAATGATGGGCAACCAGCAGCCCTATCAAATGCAACAGTCTCAACCACAGTATAACATGGGTCCACACCCCCAACATCAGCCCCAGGTGACCCCGCCACAACCACCACAAGTGATAATATACCAGACAGATGGTAGCACACAACGGGGAGGCTATGGAGGAAGAGGAAGAGGTGGTTTCCAAAGAAGGGGACAAATGCAAAACAGACCCCCAATGGTCTGTTGGAACTGCGGAATGAGAGGACATGTGGCGAGAGACTGCCAGGTGCCTTTCCAAAGGCCCCCAGGACCGCAAGGACCCAACCCACAGGGATATCAGCAGCCACGAGAATTCCAGGAACAGGAATATTGCCCCCCGGTACAGCAAAGGAGAGCCGGACCTGTCAATCCATGGCAGGGAAGGTTGGAGGGCTATTGAAGGTGCCCAGAGGACTCTAGAGGGGAGGGGCAGCTGCCAGTCATCAGTAAAGCGCCCGAAGAAGAACCAATGCTGCAGGTTCACGTGAATGGCAAGGCTATACTAGTAATGGTGGACACTGGAGCCGTACACACCTGTTTGAAACCAGCCGACGCCTTCCATCTCCCCCGGTCTGAGAAATTTGTAAAGACCATAGGATTCTCGGGACAAACGCAGCTGATCCCCATGACAGACCCCGTAGTGCTGCAAGTCGGAAAACAACAGATCATTCTTGCCTTACTTGTATCAGCACACACACCTATAAACTTACTTGGCAGAGGTGCACTGTGTCAGCTGAACTGCAAAATAAACTGTCTGCCTGAAGGACTCATAGTTACAATACCAGACCAAGCAAAGACATGCCGAAATACGAAAGTAAGCACCTAGGACCAATGGTTAGGGAAGCATGGATGAGGGAATATAGTAGAACAGAACACCCCAATGTGAGCATTAGTAAGGACAGGAATTACATCAAAATACAAGTAAAATTATCAGCCCTGGCAATACCACAGGTAGTAAAGATACCTATGATGGAGGAAGGTCAAATGTGTGAAGGGGAAGAGCAGATCGACCTAAAAGAAAAAATGATTGCTATAGTACCAAACCAGCTGTGGTCAAAACATGACACAGATGTGGGAAAAGTATTAGGTTCCCAACCTAGTAAAAATCAGGCCTTACTGTCGACTGCCCTACAAGCCCCAATACCCACTTAAACCAGAAGCAGAACAAGGAATAGAGAAAACGATAAAAGGACTAATAGAAGCAGGAGTATTGATACCCAGTCACTCGCCAGCAAACACCCCAATTCACCCAGTATTAAAAGCGGATGGTCAAAAGTATCGTTTAGTGCATGACTTAAGAGCGATTAACGACATTACGGAGGATTATCCCGCGGAAGTACCAAACCCACACACCTTATTGACAAATGTTCCTCCCAACTGCTTCACTGTGATAGATCTATGTTCTGCGTTCTTTAGTGTACCCTTGGCGGAAGAAAGTCAATTACTGTTTGCCTTTACCTTTAAAGGGCAACAATATACATATACGCGCATGCCCCAAGGTTTTAAGCACTCACCACATGTCTTCAACCAGGTCTTGAAAGACGACTTGGGGACAGTGGTGGGACATTTGACAAGCACGATAATACAGTACGTGGATGACATTCTGATATGTTCACCTGATGAGGACACCTGTCACAAAGACTCTACACTAGTACTAGAGCTCCTAAAAGAGGACATAAGGCCTCACTGTCTAAGTTGCAATACTGTAAGCCTGAAGTAGAATACCTTGCTCGGAAAATATCGAAGAATCAAAAGCGTATCTCAAATGAACACTATGATAGCAAAGGCACCAAAACCTCTGACAGTAAGAGATATGATGAAATTCCTGGGATTAACAGGGTATAGTTCCGACTGGATAGAGTTCTATGTGGCTAAAGTAGAACCACTACGACAATTGATGAAACAAGCTGGGCAAACTCAATTACGCGCGCCCCTGACATGGACAAAAGAAGCCGAGGCAACGTTCCAAAACATTAAAATCGAACTACAACAAGCGCCAGCATTAAGATTGCCAGATTACGAACAACCATTCCAGTTGTATGTGGCACATTACCAAAAATTTGCCACTGCAGTGCTGATGCAGGAATCAGAGACACAGAGAAAGAGACAACCATAAGCATATTAATTGTGCAAATTCTCAGAAGTAGAACAGGCGCAGCCGCCGTGTTATAGAGGCGTCAGTGCCATCATGCTAATGTATAATAAGGCAAGTAGTGTAACGATGGGCTATCCAGTAATAATACTGACTCCACACAAAGTTGAGGAACTATTAGAAAAAGGTTGCTTTGTCTTGACAGGACCAAGACTTCTATCAGTTGAAAGATTATTGAGCCAACCAGATATATCCCTGAAGGTTTGTAGACAAACAAACCCAGCAGAAGCCGTGACGATAGACGACGACGGTGAGCCCCACGAATGCTGGACAGAAGTAGAAAGTTATTGTACGTTGCGGAAAGATCTAAGCGCAGTCGAACTGCCGGAAGCAGATTTAACCCTATTTGTTGATGGGTCGTGTTATCGCGAAAAGGAGGGATTAAAAGCAGCATACGCAGTGGTACAAATGACAGGCAAAGGCCAAACTATGCCCTAAACCGTGTTCAGCCCAATTGGCAAAAATAATTGCATTAACAGAAGCATGCAAATTAGCAGAAGGGCTAACAGCAAACATATATACTGATTCGGCATATGCCCACGGAGTATGCCATTTGTTTGGGATTAAATGGAAAGCGAAAGGATTTGTAAAGACAGATGGGACTTCTGTACATCATGGAAAATTTATTAGTCAGCTGTTGGAAGCTTTGAAGTTACCAGAAAAAGTAGCCATAATAAAATGCCCATGATAGTGCTAGATGCGCATGGGATTGACCACTGCGCTGGAGGAGAAATACTAAGGAAAATTGCAAATATGGGCTTTTGGGCCACAAACCTACAGCAATATGTAGATGTGACATTAGGTCGCTGCGAAACATGTATTAAGAACAACGTGACAAAAGGAATAACAACACCACTAACAAGTTTACCAATCCCTAAGGGACCATTTAAAAGTATTGTTATGGATTACACAGACATGATCAGGGTGGTAGAGCGGAAAAGATATTTGCTGGTTATAGAAGACAGATTCAGTAGATGGATAGAAGCAGTACCAGCACAGCACAAAAATGCGGACACAGTAGTGAAATTTATGTGTAGAGAGGTGATTCCACGGTTTGGGATTCCAACTATGATAAGTTCAGATAATGGAAAAGAATTTGTGGACAAAGTAGTCAAATTGATTTGGTAGAAACTAAGAATCAGACAAAGGTTAGGATGTGTATATCACCCGCAGAGTCAGGGGATGGTGGAAAGAGCAAATGGTGTGCTTAAGACTAAGCTAGTAAAAATATGTGATACAACCAAACTTAATTGGGTTCAAGCTTTGCCCCTGGCACTAATGGCTATTCGCTCAAGTGCAAATCGCATGACTAAGCTAACCTTGCATGAAATGCTTACTGGTCGACCAATGCCTACCCCGCTATACTCAATGCTTGTAAAAGGCCCAAGCCTAGCTGGTCTTGAGACAGGGATAAAACAATATGTAAGTGCACTAACAAGAATACACAAGGTTTTTTTTAACAGGAAAAAAGGAGAAGACAAGAACCAGAGGAGGAGGAGGAGCCGAAGGTGAAACCTGGCGACGTATATGTGAGGGTCTTCAGAAGGAAGTGGGATCATCCGAGGAGGGAAGGCCCCTACCCGGTAAAAAAAGGAACATCGACAGCCGTACAAGTCGAAGGGACACCAACCTGGTACCATCTGAACCACTGCTCCTTGGCACCTCAGACAGAGCCGAGAGAGGAAAGGGAATTGGAGAAGAAGCGACCCCGAGAGATCCGGATACTCAACCACCACTGACACCTGAATCAGCAGAACCCGACGGAGAAAAACCAGGCCCCAGTGGTACACAGCCACCAGTATGAGAATCCAGATGTATAAGAGGAATTTCCCCTGAATCAGACACCTCAGAAGAAGACTTTGATGGGCTACCTCACAAAAGGGACAAAGCTGAGACAGAGACCTTTTCAGCGAGTGTCATGGGGAAGGGAAAACAACCCCATAAACGTACGCAAGAAACAACGAGAAAAGATACTCATGGAAAAAGCAAGAGAACTCCAGAAGCATAGGGAAAAGGTCTGGAGGAAATACTGAAAGAGCTTGCAGAGCACGTTAGCTCTTGGACTGAAGGTGCTGCTATTGCTACTGGTGGCAGGACTGGTGAGCCAGACTCAGGGCCGAGAGATACAGAAGGTGGAGATGAAGGTACAGGACTCGATGTCGGTGAACCTGGGGAACCAAGAAAGACAAGTGAGACAGGCAGTAAAAACTCCGATGACAGTGCACCTGCAGAAGACACTGAGAGACCTGACAAGGCCGAACGAACAAGACCTTCCGCCGCTGAACAAGCAGGAGTACTCCCAGAGGAATATCCAACCATTGATTTCTCCGACCTCGACTGACCATGGGACCCTGAAGGAACGATCATGCAAGATGAGCCTCAGCCACCAGGATCAGATCCAGAATGAGAACCAGCCACAGACTAAAACATGGACAGAGAAACAAGTAAATTTATCAAAAGGCAGACAACGAGGGAAAAGAGAGTCAATACCGGGAGAGGATTCAAGTGAAGAAGAAGGCTATAAAAAGCAACACAGGACATTGAACAAAGCCGCTAAAAAAAGAGGAAAAGAGAGACTGCAGGAAGCATTTACACACAGAATGATGGAACAATTCCCAAGTGGAAAAAAGCCTCAAAGGAGGGTGATGATACGGAATTATGCAGTAAACAATGAAAGATCCGAATGGCTAACCAGAACACCAAGCATTAACTCTGATCCAGATGATGAACAATTGATAGAAGCAAGGAAAAACAGTTGAAATGACAGCGCGAAATGTTACAAACTAAGAGTGCATCATATGCTCAAGACACAGGCTGAGACTGAAAATAAGACCCATACCATATCCATCTGAACAATGTGCAGTACTATCTAAAAACAAAATATGTCCTTTTGTTTGCCTAATGCTAGCAAGTACTAGAAAAGCAGAACTAACACACGACCCATTAGACACAGAGAGTGAAACTCGGTATGCCGTAAACAAACAAAGCTTATCTGGATAAAAACACAACAAAGAGATGCACCAAAAGTAGAGGATATGGATGAGGGACCTTATAAGTGTGTTAGAAGAATAACTAGACGTAAAATGTCAGAACAAGTTGATGTAGGTGACTTTGAAGGCAGATGCAGGGTGACAATAACAGTACAAGTATGGGACAGTCCTGCATACTGTATGGATGGGTTAGGGATAGTGAAAAATACAGACTCAAAAACACAACACATTTATCGATATGTAGTGAAAAAGGCTCCAAATAACTATAAAAGAGAACTCAAGATGTATTGTGCCCCACATAACATGAATGCCTCAACCTATATTGACGAAGGGGGATTGCATAATAAGTCCTTGTATAGGCGCGTGTCCAGGGAATACGAACAAACTGTAACAACGGTGGAGGGAGTTTTAGAGAACCAATGACACGGAATACCTGTTACAAAGATATGACTGGATAGCTCTAGGTACACAAAATGTGCCTCTAGCGGACATATTCTGGAGGTGTGGAAAGCAGGGAGGCCTGCGAACGACTATGCCTCACCAATGGGTAGGCTTATGTGCAAGAGTAGTGTTAGAGGAGGAAATTAATATAGGACTGCCAAAAGAAGATTTGAACGAAATAAATAAAGAAAGTACGAGAATTAAAAGAAGCACAGACTTAGTGACAAAATATGAACAGGACCCTGGGGTCTACCTAAATTTTATTGAACAGCCAAAAGGAATCCCAGATCGGTATAAGGCAAGGAACAAGGTCAAAGCTGGATTTGAATTCTTGCTTCCCCAAATAACGATCAACAAGAACTTAGAATGGATTAACTAATTGTACTATAATCAACAAAGATTTATTAACTATACAAATGAGGCATTTCAGGCATTGGCTGAACAGTTGGATGCCACAAGTAAGATGGCTTGGCAGAACAGAATTACCCTCGACCGTGTCACAAATAGCTCTAAGGAGAGGTCAGGAGACGGAGATGCAGAACAATGAGGTTTTATTGATAACGACAAACAGCAGTAGTGAGCCAAGGGCGTAGGGAGGCCAATGGCAGGAGGAGCAATGTGTAGAGAATGCTGCTGTACGGGAGGAGAGGCTGGTAACCAGGGTAGAGCTGGGGCCCTGGAT
>JAUZSU010127724.1:0-17188 GCA_034780255.1 Parotocinclus maculicauda | reverse complement strand
CCGGAGTAAACCCACGCAGACACGGGGAGGACATGCAGACTCCACACAGAAAGGACCCAGGTCTCTCCACCCTGGGACCTTCTTATTGTGAGGCAGCGGTGCTACCCACCGAGCCACCGTGCTGCCCTGTTACGGTCTGAATGTTATATAATGCACTGCTGTAGTTCACAGCCGCATTATAATAGAACAGTATATTGGTGTACTTGTAAAAATGTCTTTCATAGGGATTGATTGTATGTGAAGTTATGTCAAAGTGGAAGTGGAAATCTTAATAGCTGTAATGCAGCCACACTCCAGAGATGCTGGCACATATTATTCTTAGTGTGACTGACATGTATATGGCACCAGGTTCTTTTATATTTTGTTTTATTTGTTTATTTGACATGGATAAACATTGTTACATAATATTCAACATTAATCTACAGTATGTACAGTGACTACACACTTAGACATTAATGGCTGAGTTAGGGCCCAGCTAATTTACACTGGTATACAAGCTGCAGACTGACTACTTTACATTGTATCAAAGTGTCATATCTTAATTTTTGTCCCATTGAAAAGATACAATAAAATAGTCACAAAAGTGCAAGGGGTGTACTCACTTTTGTGAGATACTGTATACAGGGCACATATATAAATACACAAATATTATGTATATTTTTAATACCTTGATCCAGATAAGGGTATTTAAATACTTTATGTCTGTGTATCAAATTAATGTGTTTACAAGTTTGATTGTTTCAAGTTTGTTTAGACCATTGTTTTACTTTTACATTAAAAACTTAACGGGTCATTTTGTGTTTAAATTTTCTGGGCTTAATATATTCCACAAATGTATGCCTTTATGAGAAAAACATGACTGACCAAAAGAGGCTGTTTTTAGTGTTTCTCCAATTCAAAGGTTTTATAAACAAATGGCAAACTGGGTCAATTGTCTCTGCTTTTCATTGTTACAGTGGAATTTTTTTCTGAATGGATCTGATGGTCAAAAAGCAACCTTTTAGTCGTAATCACAATATATTTTTATGAGGTGAAGTTGTGTTTTTTATTCATTAAATGAATGGAGAGAACACGTAACTTTCACTTTAACATAATAGGTGCAGGCGTTTCTTGCCAGAAAAGCAAAAACTCAGCACTTTAATGTAGGATCCGATTATCTGTCTTAAAATACTTTACAGTACAACTTGTTAATGGTATCAACTGAACCAGTAAATTTTTCAATGATTTCCACTAAATTTTAAACTTTTTCCCAGTCACAAAATGATAGATGCTTACAGTTACAGTTGAGTTTCAATACAATTGAAATAATCAAATGAGATAATTAGAAGCTATATACAACAAATGGCATACTAACTAAGTTATAGTAATGTTTTTGCAAGCATTGGTTTCTGCAGAAAAATATGTTCTACAGACTACATTTTCAACAAATTGTGTAACATTTTAGTGGAGACGTCTTTGATGTTCCTAGTGTAAAATACACATTTATTTTTCTACACAAAAAAAGATTTTGACTGTAAAGTATCCTCCTACTCATTTTATCTTAAAGGTCAGTGTTATGATTCATGATGATTCACTTAAAGGCTCTTGTGTAGGTTGGTATACTGTCACATTTTTCAGACACATATATTTTACTAAATGTTAAATTTAGCATGTGCTAGACATCACCCATCCAGATTGGTAAATGTTGCATTATGGAGGAAACTGAGTTGTCTCTAGCAAATAACTAAGGTGTGTAATATAAGAAAACATCAGAGTAATAAGTAAACAAAACCTACCATTTGTCATCTCATCTGTCCCCTACCATTTTGTAATGTGGTATGCTCACCAAATGGGTCTATTTTGTCATATTAGATTAAACCATACCAAGTTATGTGATTGAATTGCATTTGAACACCACACAACAGGCTTGCTTGCAAGTAATCCTTGTCTGGATAGAGTACGTAAACATTTGGGATACCCCAGGACAAGCTTAAGTCTGTGGCTATTTGTAGAGAGATCAGGATCTGCTTATTACCTGCTGTTATTATAACCCTTACCATAAAGGGTTAGAAACTGGGAAGCAATAAGTTTAAACAATTTCTATTAAAAATAAAACAATGCACTTTAAAGAATGTGACAAATATATTTCTCATTTCCTAGTTCTGACTATAAGTTTCTCTTTCTGTCTCCACCCTCTTGTAATCTTTAATTTGCAGATTCAAAGTCATGGGAAAAGAGCATCGTCCTGGTCACTTCTGCTACGTTAGGGTGTCCCTGCAGGACGTCCCTAATCTCTGTCACTTTTCTGCCCTGAAACAACACAGACAAATACATCTTCCAATCTCTGAGCTGCTGTAAGCCAGGCATTGGAATATTTCCAACCTATTAAAGGCCACATAAGGGTCTGGCTATCTCTTCCAGCTTATCATTCAAACACTGAATACACCACACCCTTACTTACAAATGTTTTCTTTCTCCACTTGAGCCAGGAGAGACATAATCATCAACTCGTAATCGTCTGAGTCTCCTCCATCAACGTGGGAGAGCACGAGTGGGTGTGTCACCAATCTGATTGTTTGATGGCCTTAATCAAGCGTTTTGGTGGTCAAGAGTTATATGAAACATTGACAAATTAGCAAAAACAAAGCAAATAGAAATAAATGAGAACCATGAAAATGTACTACTACTCAGTTTTTCACTGATACCACTGACACAACAAATGTATTCTTATTCATTAATCCTCATCTGGTATTTGACATTTGACATTCAAAGATCAAAATAGTCAGTGGCATGGACGCCAGAAAAGTTGAAATGATAAAAGTATTTTGCATCTCTCACACATTTAGAACAATTAAGAACACAGATAAACTTAAGATCTAGTCTCAGTAGATGTTTTTAATGCTTTTTTTTATTATTGCATAAAACACATTAACAAATAATATATGTTCTTTTGTAACACTTAGCATCTGGAATTTAGTGTCTGGTTTTTAATATGACAACTGTATAGGGGATGAGTTGGGAATTGGGCAAGAAGGAACTGCCCAATGATGCTACACTGCCCACTTCAAAATGAAATATCCCCTATTGTTTGTGAGCAGTATTTATGAATATTTGAGGGTGGGATAATCTCCCACAATGAACATCTTTAGATAAGAACACTATGCTGCTTCTTATTTACTATGATGCAGATTTTAACCCAGACCAGGTGATTAAAACAGACATAACATAGCCTTGCCTTACACCATTATCCTCATGGACTGCACTCACTAATCACAGAGCTTCTCAGTTTGTGTTCAGCTCTCATGGAGGTCAGGTAACACCACTGGGTCTTAATCACTGCCATCTGGGGCCCATATTGATTTAAGTCTCCTCGCAAAGCCATTATGGGTGGAAGGTGAATATCTGTATAGTTTTCTGACTATAAGTTACCGATGAACTACAATTCATAATCACATGTTTCCTGATTACCTCACTGAATGCACTGGTGTTTGTGTGCAATACATCAGATTGTTTTACAGCTTTAAAAGGAAGAATTACCCAAACCCCCCTCCTGCCCTGTCCCCGTCCTACAGACTTGTTCCCTTGTTCCACCTATGCATTGCCTCATTTAGACGCCATAATCCTTAGCCCTTAGCATCATAAAAGTTTCTCTTAGCCAACCAGCTATGCACAACAGTTCACTGCAAGAGCATGCATCATATTGAACTAGAGAAACATATACAAATCCGGTAAATATAAGAAAATCCAGAATATGCAGATGTGAGTCATTTCAAGTCAGCCTTATTTATAAAGTCTTTTTTTCCTTTACTAATAAACAATAAAATAACATCTCTAGAAGAAACTTTACAAGCATCTAGGCCCACTGCTTAGCTAAACACACCTAGGGTCGTAACAGTTGCAAAAGAAAACTCTGTAAATGTAATGACAAAAAGTCTTATAAGAACAAAGACTCAAAAAGGGAAAAAAATCATTAAGCAGTCTATATGTTACATGCAAGTAATAAATAATTCAATTATTTAAAATGTTAAAAATGTAAATAATAAAAATTGTTTACAATGTAATTAATAAACAAAATAAGTGGTGAGTAATAAAATGTAATAAATTATAGGTTTGAGAGGGGTCGCATCATTCAACTGAAAGAAGCAGGATGGTAGCTCCCTAAATTAAGAAATATACCAGCATATATTATGGAACTCATGCAAAGTTTAATGTGAATGACTTTCTTATGTTCTTTGCACTTTGTGTTTTTGCACTGTTGTCTTTGCAGGGTATGAGTACTGTATTTATTGTGAAAAACAATAAACAATAAAAACATAAACTATGATGATGCTTGTTACTGTGACACAGATTTCTTTATGTGGATCGATTTTTCTATATATTTACCTATATAACTAAGAGGGATACCAAAAATGCAAAAAAAGAGAAGACAATTAAATGCTTACCTCACAAGTAGGCAATATAATATAAGATGGTGATGCTGAATATCACAGAAAAAAGAAAAAGCTAAACACAGGCCCAGAGTACAAACACATAAACAAGGCAGGGGTCAAGTCCAGGTAATGGGATATTACCTCTTGAATTGGGGAATGCGCCTTATCCCTCCCTCTATGTCTCACTAAGACTCTTACTTTGACTTTGTTTCCCTCTCTTTCTGACTCTCATTAGGATCTGGCTTAGGTTATGAATGGGACAGTCTGGTTTCCCCAGCTGTTCTGTTCTCTGTTACTCAGTCAGTGTGTGCATGACACAATCCAGAGCTCAGTGAAGGCTTAAATCCTGCCAGGTAGCTGTGATAAGACCCAGTGCTCAGGTGCATGTTGCGTTAGTAAAACACTGCATTATGGAAGTGCCACCAGTACCCAAGCACTTTCTCTCTTACCTAGATCTGAATAGCTATTCATGTGTCTTGTGATTTATTGATTTATTTAGCTTCCAACATCTCTTTTTTCACAATACCTTGTATTCGCCTGCTATAAGTTATTACAATAAATGACAGTTGTGCAGCCCTCTTTTTCAATGTGTAAGCTTTTACTTTTCTTGTGTGGTGATGAAAAACAGTGACTAGACTCAACCAGACTGATTGTACCAGTTTTATGAACTGAGTTTATCAAAGAACGAGACCCGAATAAGTGAGGCATCAAGCCTGGCTAGGTATTCTATTTAATGGTAAATCCCACAGCCTGACAAGTCTGTGCAGGCCAAATGTGAGGGGAACATTACCTGCCTAATTTCATTGTGCCAACTGTAAACTTTGGTGTAGGTTGAATAATGCTATTGGGCTGTTATTCAGGAGTTGTCCTAGGGCCCTTATTTTTAGTGAAGGAAAATCTTAATGTATCAGAAAAACAAGACATTTTGGACAATTGTGTTCTTCCAACATTGTAAGAGCTGCTTGGGGAAGGTCTTTTCTGTTCTAGCATGTCTCTGGTCCAGTCCTGATCTCAACCCAATCAAATAATTTTGAGATGGACTAGAACAGAGATTGTGGCCCATGCCCTCTCATCCAACATTAGTGTCTAACCTCACAAATTCTCTTCTGGACGAATGAGCAAAAACTCCAACAGACAGTGTCCAAAATATTGTAGAAAGCAAAAGAACAGAAGCTAACACAGTTGCAAAGGGAGAGTAACTTCATATTAATGCTTATGGATTTGGGATGGGATGTCATAAAAGGTGTCAGTAAACTGTGCATAAATACAAGCCTATCAAACACAAACTTGGTTATGTGATAACTCTGCCATGGATGATAAAGCATAAGAAACTGGCTCAGACTGACAGTGTTGGCCATTCAAGCTTTTAGAAAGATGGTGTGGCATTAAGGGAAATGAAGGCCTTGAAATATTGAAATATTTATATTAAACTGATTATTAATAATAAATCTGCTTTATTGTTAATCTACGCACAATATGTGTGTAATTAATACGTTGCTTCTGGGTTTGGGCACATGTAGATTGAGTGATATAGAAAAGCATACATGACCTGGACCCTCTCTTGAGACTTTTTTCCACCCCCACTAAAGTTCTCAGTTATTTTGCAGCATGTGGGAGTTTTCAATTCTCATGACCAGCTCATACACACACAAACACATGCACCCTTTCACACGCATAGCTTGCACACAAATGACCCTAAAACTTTTTGTTTCCTCTCTCTCTTCTACTCAGCCACGGGGCTCTGATTCAACCCCCTTGCACTCTTTCTCTCTCATTCTCTCTCTTGTTCTCTCTCTCTCACACACACATACACACACACATGCCTCCAATTAAAGCTTCATTACAGTGCAATGGAGGATACAGTCACCACTTCTTCACACACCAACACAAAGGCACGCTTTCCATCTTTAAATAAAAAATTTTGATGTAATTCTATATATGTTTGATTGGACTTTTAATAGTATATTTATGTTGTAATTTACATTTTCACTTACAATACTCATGCTCTCCCTTTGCAATATTAAGAAGACAATTATCTTTTTAGTGGAGTTTTTATAATAACCACAAGGGGCACTCTAAGCAAGCACTACAGGTTGGCAAGTACGCAAGGACTGAAAAGCATTAGACTGCAGCTGTTGAAATGACAGAACACACTGGTGTAGGGTGTCATCTTTTTATCCAATGTAAATCAGACCACACCTTACAGGATACACTTAAATCACTATATTTGGAAGTAAACATGTTCCTTTGTACACAGTTGATATAGTAAGTTTAGATCTAGTCAGCTTCATTTGTTCAGCTTTTCAGTATAAAAACTAAAGAATGAGGTTGTTGTGGTAACCTGCTATTTGAAGATAGGTCAGGTCAGAGGCTAAGGCTATGTAGTCAGGCCTGGGTTTGCACAAAGTGAACAAAAGAATTTGAAGATCTGGCAAATGTGAGATCACTATTGAAACAGATGCTGAGTATGCTAGGTTAAATCAGTCAGTCTAGATCACAAGCCATGCCATTTAAAATAAAATTTTTAAGTTTCCAATCAGAAAAGGTCTCAACCTTGGTCAAACAAAGTTGAGTTGAGTACAAGTGCTCAGCGCCATATACCGAAGGATGGCTTTTGAAAATATACTTAAGAGTGCTGCCAGCATTTCTGCAGAGGTTGGAGGGGGAAGCCTGTCAGTGTACACTGTATCACTGTAACTGGTCTGCATGGCTGTTGTACCAGAAGAAAGCCTATTTTAAAGATGATGCACAAGAAAGCTGCAAACAGTTTGCTGAAGACAAGCAGACTAAAGACAAGGATTACTGGAACCATATCCTGTGGTCTGATGAGGCCAAAATAAACTTATTCGACTAATATCCTGACAAGCATCTGCGGCAGCAATCAATTAAAGAGTACAAAGACAAGTGTGCCTTACCTACAGTCAAGCATTGTGGTGGGAATGTCATAGTTTGGGGCTGCATGGGTGCTGCCGGCTGTGGAAAACTACAGTTAATTGAGGGAACCATGAATGCCAACATGCCTGACTGCATTGTGATTCATACTATGAAAGCAGAGCATGATCCCCTCCCTTCGGAAACTGGCCCGCAGGGCATAATGTCCAGCCAAGTAATCCTGTAGGAAGCTTCCTGTGAACACTGATAAAATATTGGAGGATGACTAACACTAACTGAAACAAAAGTTGATACACTGTCTCTGACTTTACGTCTGAAATGTGGAGTGATATAAAGTAGTAGATGTGTCTAACAGAGCACAGTGTCACACAGAAAACACAGAATAAAAGGTTAAAAAAAGAAAAAAGATGGTAGTTGAATACGTTTGCTGGATATAACAATAGAGTTGAAAGGAGGCTTTAGTACCCTGTTGGCCACGTCTAGACTGGATACAAGATGAGATACTGTTGGACATGGAGTCATATGGGTTACATATGATATTTTGCAGCACATTTGCCCACAGATGTTGCAGCTAGGCAAAGCTGACTTTCCAACTGGTCCCATAAATGTTTGATTGGTGATAATGAGGGTGTGAGGGTGAGCATTATACTGTTATTGTCCCTAATATCACTACAAGGGGTGACTGACTGTGGTATGTTATAGACTACCAGATCATCACATCAGCATTTGTGGCAGTGGGTTTTCCAAAGCAAAGGTAGAGTTGAAGATCTCACAACAAAGCTTCCAAACTTGAACCCCAACAGTCCTGGATTCAATGCTTAAGAAAGTAATGTTCCAATCTGTAGCAGTTCACAATCCCTCCCATGCTGTATAGTGGTTTGTTTTTATTTATAAGCACTGTTTTTATTTATGGTGTTTATATAAAGCAGTCTTTTTTTGAAAAACATAGAAATGCATTTTAATAAGTTTGTTTCATGTTAAATAAAAAATAATTTTTTTAATGAATGGCTTTATACATCATGTAAAAAATACATATGTTCTCTCCTATTTTCCTCTGAAATTCTTTGTATCATTAGAAAGTTTAGAATTTATTGCAATCAAATGAGTCTCCAAAATATACTTTTAGTTGGTATCTGCTGTCAAGGCCGACTGTCATAGTTTGTTTTTTCTTCTTGTGTCAACTTCTACAAGTTGTGTCTTATGATAACTATATAAATCCTATATTAAATGTAGCTTGTAGCTGTGCCAGTTTAGGTTCAAGTGTGCCTATACAACATGTAAAACATGCATTCTAAAGTCATAAATGTGTCAACTGTGAGCTAAAATACAGTAGAAAGGTACTACAAAAGGCCCAAACTGGTGTGGGGCCCAGAGGGTTAAGCTGTAACCCATGTACAAATCACCACTGTTCTAGATCACTACATCTGTGGTTGGTGATTGAATACACTGTTGCCAAGACAACACCCTAAATTGGCCTCAGGTAAACACTGTGGTTTTTGTCCTAGGTACCTTTATGCTGTGTGTTTATGCTGTGTGTGCAGACAGCTATTGTGGTTCCCTGCTTTCATGCTTTCAGAATATGCTATTAATAAGCTTGTATGCACAGGAGAATATAGTTGCATTGCTCTTTAGGGTTGTTTTCTAGCAATTAAATAGTGGTGCAACGGCTTCAAGAAGATAAAGGTAAATAACTGTCTTTACCAGTGCTCCTTATGTTCACTTTCTTCTTAGATGGTGAAGAACCAGCTAACCGCTGTCTTCCCTGCCCTTTCAGTTAGTTTCCATTTAAGAGAAAACACAGATACATGTTGAGAGCACACGGCAACCTGGGTAGACTTTTTCCTCATTCACAAACATAGTAAAAGCCAAGTCCGAATTTGAAGGCTAAAGTGTCTACATGTCCACTTCACTGTACATCTATCTAACGTTCACAAGATGGTGTGTGTGTGTGTGTGCAATAACTAATCAACAAAAAAAAAGAAAAGATTTTGCTGCAAAACTAAAAGACAGGAAACCACATTAAGAATGACATGCATTAACAGTTAGATACACTCACCAGTTACACTATGTAAATACACAATTTGCAGTAGTTTTTTTTAACTAAATAACAAATATTAAGTTAATGCTAATACAAATTAGCATGCAAAAGAGCATGAAATTATAAATTTATTTGTAGCACATAATTGATTCTGATCATTTTGCAGGCCTTTGAAACTTTAACACTTGCCCACAGATCTGTGTGGCATGGCCATAACTCTTACACATGTGGCATTCATCTCAGCATGCATCACTGGTAGCAGTTCGTTCTCACCTTTGGTCGTCTCTGTGGGAGTGTAGACGTTCCGGGCCCACCCAGCATATGGCTTAGAGTCCTAGGTGTCAAGTGTATATATAGATGGTGACGAGAAGTGTGGAGGGAGGAAGGTGAGATATTTATTGCCATTCCTGGCTCTGCTTGGCAGCGTGTTTGTGTGTAGCAAGGCGATGTCCACCTTTGACCTTTGTGGAGCCCCCTCAGCCCTAGCATGCACCTTGGCTGTAAACCTTCTCTGACTCCCAGAAACAGCATTGGTCATATTTATTTGATGTTTTGTTTTTTTATTTTGGATTATATTATCATTTTTATATATATATGTTGTATTTTTTGTATTAAAAGCTTGATTAGCTAGAAAGCAGGTCAGACATGAATCATCACTAGCTGGCAGGTTTCCATGATAATCTGTAAGAATCACATACTTGCACACCACTGTGAAACACACTTTTACTGGAAATATTAGTGTCTTTCAAACTGTCTACACTTAAAGTTTTTACAAACATTCTACAGGTACTTTAATATGCAGAATATAGGCCTAAACAGCGGTTGGTTTGTAGACATGTTTTGTAGGAAAATCCAAGTACAATTTGATGGTGTATACAGCAAAGTACAGAGGAATCTAAAATCGTGTGCAAGTGGTTTGCAGTTTGAGTCATTAAATCATACTGCACCCACAGTGTATGCTATAAAAGCACAATGCAGGGGAAGTTGCCCTGATTGTCAGATGGTGATTTATGTTGCCCTGTTGCAAGGCCCCTCATGCCCTTGTCACCTTTCCATGTTGATGTCCAGCTAGTCACACTCAGGGCTGAGCTTCTTCAATGTTATTACACATATCCTGTTACAGACTCAAACCCAAGGGAATCTTTAACAGACCCTGGTTTCGCGACCCCAGCTGTTAATAGCTAATAGGCAAAGACTGTTCATATTTTCTCGTCCTATTTTAACCTAATGTTTACATGTTTGGTTCAGAAGTGCCAAGAAAATGATTTGGCTTGTAAGATGGAAGCTGCCAAATGAAACAGACCACAGTGGTCCTTTGTGGTATTGGGGAAATATGGAACATACTGATTCAGGACTCATACATTCCTTTCATTTGATATAATTGATTTACCTGATGCTTGTCTTCTTTCAGTATCACTCAGATTACTGATCAAATATACCTCAGTGAAATCTCGCCACCTGACCACAAACATGTTCGATATACCTTACTCAGCATGTTTCAGATATCTTTGGTTTTTTACTCAGGAAATTGTCTGCATATATTGGTGGTTCTTAACTCAGCAATTGGTGTCTGCAGACAAGTTTAGAATGCAGATGCATATTTTAATGCACTCCACTAGAAAACTGTAACACATATTTACAATTTCTCAGAAAACAGTAGTTTTAGTAGTGTTTATATGAGCTAAATCATTAGTTTGCTTTTTAACTCTAAATTAATAAACATTTATAGACACCTGATCCTCAACAAGTAATTTATTAGTTATGTTCTTTTAATTATTTATATTATTTGAAAATAGTAAAATTACAACACCATTGTGTTTTTTTTTCCAAACTACAGTCCTTTCCCAGAGAAGTCCATTTAGCAAGATTGTATGGACAGCAAGATATTGCAGAAATATATCGTTTAACTTTAGTGGTTTAGCCTATGCCAAGAGCAGGCAATTGACAAGGGCCAAAGCTATTTCTCCCAAATTGGAAGGTGTTTGTGCAGAGAATGAATCACATGCAAAATGGGAAATCAGTGTAGCATCATTGCGTCTTCGGCTGTCAGCAGATAATCTAGAGAAGGTTAACATTGGAACTTATGTATAGACCTACCTTGTTTAAAAGAAACTGAAATCAACCTATGTCTTATATGTCTATATAAAGGACACAACATCATCTATCCCCCAAAACGTATATTGCTTCAGGTATAGTATTACACCAAAAAAACAGTCTAATATGTCTTATATGCACATATCAAGGACACAACACACTCTCCAAAAACAGACATAGCTTCAATTATAGCTTTACATCCACAGGGCATTAGGGATGTGTGGGGTCTTGAATTTGACAGAAATGTGCTGCTTCTTTATAAACAAGGGTATTTGGGGGAAAAGTGACACCCAAACTGTGAGCAGGCTCATTGGAATAGCATAATAGCATGGCATAAATTTTGGTTTTCACAACCAAATTTGTATTAACTTTAGATTATGAAGAGTTATCAGATGAATTGCAATCACTTGTAAAGTCATTCCCTCCCAGTTATCACAAAATTATGACATTTTAGCCCTAAATGCCCTGCTAACATCATTTCAGTGATGACCTTGTTAGCTCAGAAGAAAAATTTAATGAGGACAGCTGATATCACTCTGCCATGCTTATTAGAAAAGCAGACTGGTTGCTTTAAAATGGTAGTGCTGCTTTTAAGTTTTCTTCTGTTAACCATGGTTGCTTCTCATTAAAACAAACATGTATGTAATGCTATAAACATTTAATAAAAGGAACTTAATAATCTGAGGCAGCAAACTTTGTGAAAACCAAAATTTGTACCATTCTTAAACTTTTGGCTATGACTGTTGTACCCAAAAGTTCAAAGGACATTTTGCTATTTAGGTTATTCACATGTACTTGCAGCAAGCAGTAAGTTATGCATCATAGTACATTAGAGGAAAGTGATACAGTGTTGAGCATTGAGCCCTACTCAATGCGCAAATAACAGATATCCCATATTATGCAAGTCTAACTGAAAGTAATAGGATATTAAATATGCTGGAACAAAGTAGGGTTTTTCCATGAAATATAATGGAAATAGGCTCCCCTATCTAAAATGTTGCTATTCAACCTGTTTTCAGCAGAGAGTTCAACTGTAGTTCTGTTCAACTGTTCAACATTAGTAATACTCATGAGTAGTTGAATACTCTTGGAGGAGACCTAATTTCTCTATTATGAGTAAATGTCCTAACAGATTCTAATGATTGGTTATAATTGCACTGATCAACAATTGAGAATGTCATCATTCCCATACAGAGAACATGTATTGCAAAGTGTTGTGTAGTGTGAGCAGTGTGTTAGCATTTAACAAAGGATGACTTCATCCTAATGTAATCACACAAAAACAGCCATTAGAATATTTTTGCACTGCACTTAATTTGTTCAACTATAAACAGTGCTTATGTAATATGTCTTTCATGCCTTTGCTGTGCAATTGTTGGTTGTGTTCATTTATACAATACTGTTACTTCATATTGATTTCTAAACTGTCCTGTGTGGTGTTCTTCCTCCTTTTTACTCTCTGGCATATGTTTACCATGCAATCTGACCTGCCCATTTATCATATTGATGTTTTAATGGCTCTCACCATGGCAGTAATGGATACATTATTTCACTAAGTATTGCTTATTTGTGTTCCACATTTCAGCTTGGCAGAGTCAAAAAGCCAGCTGGTAAGTAAAGTTTGATCAGGAACAAGAACCAATAACGTTTGCTGTCTTTTCGCAAAATCATACCTGTCGCATTGAATCTTTACAGATGTCGTTCAAAGTAATGGATTTAAATTGTGCATGGAAACAATGCATGTTTTGCCACCTTTAGTGATCAAAGTTCACAGCCCCTGAAAATGGGATTCTAATCATTTCACCACAAGAGGAAATGGCTCAACCTAAGGCTCGTGTGGGTTCAACAGTGTGAACAGTTCTTGCTAATTCTTCTCATTTGTATAGACGCGTGCTGCTTGGAGAATACTTAAACTTGTGGCTACTGAAGGGGAATATTTTTCTTCATTTCTTAAGAACATCCACTGTTCTTAAGAACATCCACTGTAGTGGTGAAAAGCTTAGTGTGCTACCTGTTTGCATGGTTTACAAGCACAAGATTCACTTCCTTTGTTAAAGAGGAAATAGCTACTAAATATTTACATTTTAAGAGGATGAATTGCCAAAGTTAGAACCTTTAAACCAGGGTTACATTTATGGCCATATTTTGTGGAATTGAAACATTCGCTTAAAGAAAGCTTAATGCAAATAAATGTGCACCACACCATTTTTTTACTATACATTATGCATTAAAAGATGGACTTAAATTCATCCTACCAATTATTTAATCATAGGCATAACCGGGATTCAATCATTTTGTTAAGAGATTGCTGTTGTCATCATAATGATTTGATCTATGTTGTGTAGTCAGCAGTGTTGCCACACAAGTTTCCATGAGCCAATGGTCAATATAATAAAATGTATCTAAAATGCATCTGATATAGTATGTTTGTGAATGTGTGCATGCCAGGGTGATTATGATGATGGAATCGGTAGTCATGATGACTCATAACCCAATACTGTCTCTCACATACAGAGCTGACTTCCAGCAGTACTGATATCCTATTGTCTGAGGACCCAGCCATGACCCCCATGAAGGCTGCCTCTATTTTTAGTCCTCAATTTCCTCCTTTAGCATTGTGGTCTCCCAGCACTCCTTATGGTCTGGTTTCCTTTTGCATATACCACTGTTTTCTCTGTTTCCTGTTTGTCTGACCATAAGTGGTCCAGCCCACCTGGGGATCTTAACACTCAAATTATTTATGTGATACATGATTTAAGTGATACAACTAGGAATGGACACAAAGGTATGAGCATGTATGGGGCTGTTTGGACTAGCACAGTGTGGCCCCTGAATAATATCTGATTGTGAAATTCAACTTAGGACAAATAACACTGAGCAAAGTCAGTTTATCTTAATATCACATATTTTGGCCTTGTCATTCATCTGCTATCAAAACAGGAAAAATGATTTGCACATTTATTTTAACCATTCAAGATGCAATTGTATAATTAAAATGTACAAGCTAAAATCAGAAAATGTTGGGACAGTATGGAAAATGTAAATTAAACAGTGTCTCCATTTACTTTTTCCATTTACTTTGACTATTACTTCATTGCAGATAGTATGAATCCAAGATGTTTCATGTTTTGTTTGGACAACTTAATTTCATTTGTCAATATACATTAATTCAGTAAAAAGTTAGGACATTTACATTTACCACTTTGTAATCTTGCCTTTTCTTCTCACAACACTTAAAAGATGTCTTGGCACCAAAGATACCAAGCAACATTAGTTTGTCCCATTCTTCCTACATCTTAAGGTGTGTAACATTACAGGGATTTCATTTTTGCATTCATTTTATTAAGGAAAATACCTGTTCATTGCAAATCCTTTAATTATCATTCAAAATTTGAGTGAAAGTAGAATATGGCTGATTTTTTTTGTTAGATAAGGTAGTAAATTACAGTTTTGTCTGTATCTGCATGACCAGTACCTGACCAGTAACATTTTTAGATGGAACTAAAAATTCAATAAATTATTGCTAGTGGAAACTATAGAACTACATTAATGCAGGCAAAAAAAAAAATTTACAAAAATTGCAAACACTAAAGAATTTTTAGTCCTCAAAAAATTTGATTTGATGTTAAACACCGGGAGAATTCACATTGACTCATACAGGAACACTTACCCTCAAGGGAGAAATGGTGTCTGCTTGCACGACACAGTTTCCGTTGATTTTGTCTATTTTGTTTGTTTTGTTGTGAAGAACATAGTTACCATTGTGACTCACTTATGTATAAATCATGAAATGGTTGAACTGTGTTTTGGACAGAAATATATTTATATATATGTATATATATATATATAATTGCGGAACAGCAACAGGTGGGTGGATCCAGCAAATGTATAAAACAATGTCTAATGCCAAATACAGCAAGGTTTACCTAACAATTTGGCAACTGGATTATGTAATATAATACTTTAATTAAAGAGCCAGGGATGAGATACGTGACCAACTGTGATTCATATTTTACACTACAAAAGTATGATAGGAAATGACGCACATTAAGCACCAGCAGGATCAAATCATTTAAAGTGGGATCCTCTAGAGAGACTTCTATAACAATGGATTAAACCCAAAAGCCAAATCATGGAAATAAGCAAATTAGCCATTACTTCTCCTCTTAGCCAGATGTTTACACACCTGTGGAAAAATTATTTTATGTGACTATATTCTGTCCATAGTACTGAAGCCAAGGTTAGAGCCCACCTGGGCGTGAGAGACTGGGTAGAGTCACAGAATGTGTGGTGTGTGTATGTGTATTTTCTCTTTAGGTTGGGAGGGCATTTTTCATGTGTTCTTATCATGATGAGACATCTGTTGCTCTCACAAGCCCAGATGTTTCCTGAGGGGATGGCAAGAAGGCCACAGGCCACAATCTTGCTTTAAGTGTTAAGCCCATCATCGCTGATCCCTGTACAGGACCGAGTTGCCCTTGGTGATGAATCTAAACAAGTCCTGCAGACACACTTCACAGCTGGGAACATGGGAACTTAACAGTGCAAATATGATATTGGAACAATGAGTATAATTTTTATTGTATTGTTGTAGCATTTGCATGTTCATATTCGTTTTTTTTCCCAGGTTAAACAGTACAATAACCTTACAATGAGTCTAAACATTGTTTAATACTGATTTATATAAGGTGGAGATGATTACTCTAGTACGTGATTATTTGCACCTTTCTCCAGTTCTGCTGTTGCCTTAATGTACCCGGAGAGCGGCCAAGTCTTATTCCCATCTATTTAACCTGGTCATGGTTCCACAGTTATCCAGAAGTTATCAGTGACAATCATAATAGTGTAGGAACCTGACTTTATTATAATTTTAACATATTTTTAAAAAATAATGTAAATGGAAATATATGTTACATGGGGTGCCCCAGGGATCTTGCATGATCATTCCTGGTCACACAGAATCCCCAGGATCCCCACAAAGTTTAAATTGGAGCCCGAGATGCGAAACCCACAGACAGACAAAAGAACATTTATTAACAAAAAGGGAGGTCAGGCAAAACACTAACTAAAAGTCCCATCCGAGTCCAGAAGCGGTCAATGAGCCGAAAGTCCTGAGGTCCACTTGATAGCCGAAGTGCCGGGGCCCGTAGAACGGCAGGTGTGTCGAAGGTCTGCATCGGCTGGGGCGTCAGGGGTCCTCAATGTGGGGAGAAGCCGAGGGTCCGCAGAACGACTCTGGTGCTGTGGGGTCCTCAACAATGGCTGCAGAGCCGGGGGGTCCACATGACGGCCATAATGATAAACTAAAAACAAACAAAAGGGCGCCTGAAAAAAAAGAAAATAAAAGGAAAAAAAGGGGGATGAAAATAGGACGGCTTTCAAGAGCCAGGGTTCCAAGGACGGCCTTTGATGGCTGAGGATCCAGGGGCTGCCCTTTACGGCTTAGGATCGAGACACAGCCTCTTACAGGATCCAAGGGCTGCATCCAGTGGCCGGGATCCGGAGGCGACCCCTCCGGCCGCAGATCCAAATGAGGCCAGCTGCGGATCCGGGGTCCCTACCAGCCGCAATTCCCGGGCACCATCAGCTGCCGGGAAATGCCACAACATGGTCCATAAAAGACTTAACTGCGGCGAAACACAAAAGTGGGTTCACAGCAAGAGCCCCAACAATATACATATATATACACAGTGCATCCGGAAAGTATTCACAGCGCTTCACTTTTTCCACATTTTGTTACGTTACAGCCTTATTC
>JAUZSU010127713.1:0-17190 GCA_034780255.1 Parotocinclus maculicauda | reverse complement strand
AACATTCCATGGGCCCCTCTCCCTACTTGGGCCCTGGGTAGTCAGGTCCACTTTTCCCCCCACTACCACGCCCATGATTACGTGTACCTTATCCCGAGTGGCTTACAATTAATACAGGGCTACAATCAAAGCAATTGTGGCCAAAGGGCCTTGGAAGATGTGGAATTTGAACCCTGGACGTTCTGATCCACAGTGCAGTACTTTACCAAAGTCCACGGTCCTATGCTTTACATGTTGCAAAAATAATAAAAGAACTAAAAATGTATTTGTAGGCTTGTCATGAAGCTCCTGAGGTTCTATACAATGGGCATCCATGAGAAGCATCATGAAGATTGAATTTGCATTCAGTATGAATGTGCACTGTAGTCATTGAATGTGTAATATCTAATATCTTCTACATTAGCTTTACTAAAACATACATGCTGCTCACAAAAATAAGGGGATATTTAATTAGGGGATATTTCATTTTTAAATTTGAAATTATATTTTTGTGAACCGTGTATTATTTTGAGTCTTAAGTAGAGTTATACTAGCAGAAGGAATACTTCAGTGAATAACCAGTGGAAATCAAACCAAATATTCTTCAAAAATACTGACTCAAATGTAATATCTCTTCCAGTTGCTCCACTGTGGCTTGTTTATGACTCTGGAGCTGTGGTAGCCTAGCAGCTAGGTTCGAATCCCACCTCTGTCATGGCGCCATTGCCGTTTCCATGAGCAAGGCCCTTAACCCACAATTGCTTGGATTGTGAGACTCATTCAGTTGTAAGTCACTCTGCATAAGTGGGACAAGTGTAAATACTGACCAACAGATATTTATGTGACCACAAATACAAATGGGAGTCTGTAGTCCTGGTGTTATCATGGCATTGCCAACCCCTTAAGTAAATAACATTCTGAAATTGATTTAGAGCAGGATGCACAGGATTGTGATCCAAGGAATGATTCAAAACAGCTAAAATGATGGTAGATGAGGTCATGGAACGTGCAATTGGAGTTTGGGATATGTCATTGAAATTGCCTCAGTAAAATGTGTGGAAATCCTGACAACATGTAACAAACTGGGAGCACGAGAACTGACCTGTAAGGCATGTGAACCAACCACTCCCTTGTTTTGACCAGCTGCTTACATAAGGTAAGGCCCCAACTGCCTTCTTCCATATTCTAATAGACTAATATAATTCTCTATTATTGTTCTGAATAGAATCTAACCTCTTGACTGTTGTCACTTGAGAGCTCCTTTTTAAAACCCTTAAGGGTTCTTACCTGATGTATCCCACCTGAGGGCGGTGCTGCAGGGTCCAGCGGTATGACACCTTGTCTTTCCAGCCCACATTACGAAGATCTTTCCATAACAGCTTCACTTGATTGTCGGTATTTCCGGTGTGCCACAGAGAATTCCTCAAGAACTCGCCCGGCCCCGTTTTGGATTTCACAGCCTAAACACACACGAGATGATGCGCATTACCTTTAGATATTTAATCGAAGGCTAATATGCATGCAGGCTTGAGTCTGGACTTCAGTAAAACTGTTAAACCTGATTATCACACTGTGTTTAAAAGTAAATGGAATCAGAGACAGAGTGATGGAACCTTGAGTTGGATGCCAGGCTCCGCAACAGCTCTAAACGGCACAGCCTGCCAGTAGGTCTGTTCTGTCTGTTTCCACATAACCACGTAGAAACTGGATGAGTCCTGGTAGCCGAAGATGAAGCCAGCATAGTCATCATCTGTAACTGTGTTCACGTGGAAGGTGCCCTCGAAGTCGACCCCGCTGAAGGCAGTGTAACCTGAGAAGAGCATGAGCTGCATAAGTTCAGGTTTTTAAAATATCCCTATTCAGGTTATGCTCCTTTTGCATATGTAGCATTTTGTTTACTTTATATGTGACTAGACTGCATCCTTTCTTACATGTACATACAGTACCTGATAGTGTGTAATACATGTAATCCATCAATTCTGCTAAGAATTTTGAATAGACTGATGGGATTTTCATTCTTGCCAATGCCTGTAGAGCCGTATAACCGTACGCTGCAAATCGAGCTAATTCCTTCACACCATGGCCTTTGGCACACCTGAATGCACGCCATCTTGCCAGTCTTTACCATCTGCTTTTCCACACGTCAAATGAGACATTCACAGAACTGTACCACCGATTCTCAATCTATGAGTCCCATCATACATCTTGCTGGCTATTTATAGCCCAGTCATGTTTGTGCAATGCCATCTGCAAGAACCTGAACCACCTTACACATGCAGTGAGAGCACTGAAGATGGAATGTGGCTGGATCCCACTCTTTTCAAGGTCCTGGAGTGGCCTAGCCAGTCTCCAGATCTCAACCACACAGAACATTTGTGGAGAGAGGTAAAAAGTCCCAAAACAAAAACATTACTTCACTAGAGGAGCTCTGCATGGAGAAATGGGCCAAAGCAGCTACAGTGTGTGAAAACCTGGTTTAAAGACTTAAAGGAAACGTTTGACCTCTATTATTGCCAACAAAGGTTATGTTACAAAGTATTGAGTTAACCTTAGTTATTGACCAAATACTTATTTAATAACTTAATTAAGTCCTACAATATGATTTCCTGGATTTTTTTTCTCATTACGTCTCTCATATTTGAAGTGTACTTATGATGAAAATCTACTTTCCAAGTAGGAGAACTTGCGCAATCAGTGGCTGACCAAATACATTTTTTCGTGTGTGTGTGTGTGTGTTGTTTTCTAAGTACATGTAAGAAAGGAAACAGCAAATTGTATGGTGGCCTGAGACTTTTGCACAGTAATATATAGTACATATTGTCGATGATTGTATCCAGAAATTTCAATCTTGGATTTGTCACTTACCAAAACAATTTCAAATTATTCTTATGTATTTTGCGTACTCTCTGGATTTAAGCAATGCCACACAGACATACCCACTGCCAACCCAGGATCACTGTTCATAGTCTGAACGATCTCCATGCCCTGATTGAGCACCACCCAGTTGGGATCAATCTGAGCCTCGCCCTCTGGGTCCAGCACAACAGTCTGGTATGCTCTAAAATCTGTCAGTGTGACCTCTGCATTCTCAGGGCATGTATCGATCCTGTCAATCACCCGGTCCTGGTCGAAATCTCCAGCGCAGGCATCTCCCACTGAAATGTCTAAGAGACAAACACCAAAAAAGTTAGTTAAAACATAACAATAAAAACAAATACTAACACACTTTACTCACTGTAGATAAATAGTAGAAAAATAGTTAGACTGTACATACTTTGTCTGGCTGCTTGGTCTGGATTGGGAACCAGTCTGCAGTTGTCTTTATCATCCAGGACTCCATCATTATCATCATCATCGTCACACTCGTCCCCAAGTCCGTCCTTGTCAGTGTCCAGCTGAGAGCTGTTGATAACTGTAGGACAGTTGTCTTTGCTGTTCTGATGTCCATCACCATCACTAGAACCAGAGATGGTGCTCATGAAGATGTTTGAATGGGCAAAGTAAAAAATTAGTTACAAGGTATAAACATTACCTGTCTGTGTTAGTGTCACAAGTGTCTCCTACAAGGTCATCATCGACATCAGACTATAATACAATCACAAGTACACAATAACATTAACAATAAACCATAATAAAATGTATCCATCATAATTAAACAATAATTATTAGTAGTAATATAAACATATTGGCATATACCATGCGCTGCTGACAAAATTTGGAAATACTTCAAAATTAAATATCCCATAATAAAATATGTCAATTTTTGTGAGAAGTACATTACTTGTGTATATATAATAATATATTATATATTCAGTACACAACAACAACAACAACAACAACAATAATAATAATAATAATAATTATTATAAAAATAATATATTAAAATAAAATATGTAGGGCAAGAAAAAAAAAAATAATAATAATAATAATGATTTACTCAAGTATAACAAAGTAATGCCCCAGGTAATAATAATAATAATAATAATAATAATAATAATGATATATTAAAATAAAATATGTAGGATAATAATAACAATAATAATAATAATAATAATAATTTACTCAAGTACAACAAAGTAATGCCCTAAGTAATAATAATAATGTTTTCAAAGAAAATATGTAGTAAAATTATAATAATAATAATAATAATAATAATAATAATTATTATTATTATTATTATTATATACTCAATACAACAAAGTAATGCCCCAAGAAGTAGTTGTGGTAATATAATAATGCAGATTGATAGATACCTGGCTAGGGTTAGGAACATCAGGACAGCTGTCACAAGCATCTCCCACCCCATCGTTATCTCTATCCACCTGGTCAGGATTTGGGGTTCTCTGGCAGTTATCCAAAATGTTTGCCACACCTGCTCAGTGGAACAGAATAACCAGAAGATGAGTAACGGAACAACGTGTGAAGCATCTCTTAGACATTGTAGAACCTCAAGTCCTAAAAATATCATGGAAAGACCACATAAATCATAAAACCATATTAAGCACAGCACAGTAATGTCCTTGTGTTGCTTATTTTGGCCGATGTATCACAAGGTGGCATTGTTTCTGTTAGGCTGCTTCGAAATACTTTCCATTGACCATCATCTCCTGGCTGGGCCTCCTGGTGGAAATGTGGTTTTACCCACAGACCAGCATCTGAAAACCAGAGTCAAGTGTCTGAAGTCGTGCCTCCACGAGTCCACTATAAACACCCAGCTTTCATGGGCTTGCTTTTTTACATTTTCAAACTGCAACATGAGCGCACATAGTGATAGCATTATCGCTAAGCTACTTCAAAGGGATTAGCTGTAAGCTAGCCCTTAAGGCACCTCTGTTACCTGAACACCTATCAAGAAAAGTGTTTTTAAACAGTGCTTTTGATTGGTGCCCTGAAGAATGCTTCTGTTTTTATTTATAAAATGATCCAGTGCAGGGAAGCGTTTTAAAAAGATAATCATCATCATTTCCATGTCTGAAAGAAAATGTGCATATCAGGGACGATGTGGAAAATGCGGTGAGGTTTGGAAATGCTCCGTATTTCTGACGTCTCAGCTCACCATATAAAGCATTTTAATGAATTAAAAAGGACTATAAATCATGTGACTCGGTGGGAATACCTGAGTTGTACTCATTCAGAAAATAAGGCAAACATCTAGATTTAATCAGGAATGTCAAATTATTTGAACAAGACTTCTCGAACATTACCGTCGCCATCCATGTCATCATCACAAGCGTCTCCCAGGCCGTCCTGGTCTGTGTCACGCTGGTCTGGGTTTTTCACTCTAACGCAATTGTCGCAAGCATCACCATGGTTATCATCATCAGTGTTCTTCTGGTCAATGTTCCGGGTCAACCAACAGTTGTCCTGATTTTTTATAAATATAAAGAGTATCAAATGAATACCTTTAATGAATAACATTTAAAAGGTGCCATAATCCAGAACAATAGACAGTCTCACAAGCTACAATCCAAGCACATGCTCAAGAGTTCAGTATTGGCAGTTGGGCCATCAGTCTTGTGTTCAATACTCCAGTACCTTGACAGCTGTTAACCACATAGTCACAGTATATAGATCATATTTAATTAAATACTGTATGTATCAATATCACACACAGTCTTTAAAACATTTTCCTCATTTTGAGAGCAGAATTAAAAATGTTTGATCAAAGCTCCATTATAATGGAAGACAAAAGCTGGTTGTTGTGGCAAACATATGAAAATCAATCAATCAATCAATCAATCAATTTATCTATCTATCTATCTTTTGGTAATGGCCCACAGCTATGATGGATAGACCATAGAAGAATGTTGATTTAATCCACTAAGTGTAGGGTGAGTTGATTATTGCTTGTACCTTTTCATTGAGGATGCCGTCATTGTCTGCATCCTCATCACAGGAATCCCCTTTTCCGTCTCTGTCAGCATCCTCCTGGCCCGAATTAGGCACGAACATACAGTTGTCCTGTAAGCAGGATGCCTGTAACCACTCATGGGCCTTTTCTGTACGTGTTTATAATAATGGATGAAGAACGATGTGGCACGTAAGCACAGAGGGGTGTGTGAATTACCTTTCTGCAGTTTGCATCCTAGCATGAAAGTCTCTTGTCTGGATAGGCATCAATGTCAATGTCCTTCCCGCACATGTAGCCATCACCAGCCCAGCCGATTTTGCACTGGCAAAGTAAGAATGTATTCAATGAACAGTCCAGTGTTTTACAGCCTAGTTGACACTGGGGACACTCCACGTCCAGTTTTTGAGTTCCTTCTGTTTCTGGCACCTGAGTAGACCAGGGCTACCCCCATGGCAGAATGACTGTCTAATAAACCAAGCAGCCATAACATTAAAGCCACCTGCTTAATATTGTTTAGGTCCCCCTTGGATGCCAATCCCAATATCCACATGAATGCTAGGACCCAAGGTTTCCCAGCAGAACATTGCCCAGAGCATGACACCATCAAATTATTCTCTTTACCTGTCAGTGTTTTTAATGGAATGACTATTTGGTTGAAGCAAGTCTAGTGTATAGATGAATTCTACAAACAACAGATTCATCGTGCTTCCCTGGACTGACAAAATAGTTCTCCAGAAAGTCTGAAAGTCTAAGAGCCAAGCAACCGCTTATGTGAAACATATTTTGCTCAGTCAAGTGTTTTGAGTAAACAGATTTTCTGTACTTTTCGTCTTACAGAGAAACATGTTAACATTTTTTATCAATGGTGATCACATGTATGTGTAACCAAATTTAATAGAGATTTTCCTTATTCCATAAACAATGTATATTACGCGTTGCATGTTTTGTCAAAACTATAGTACAGTGTGATAATGTCAGTAACTTACTGCACAGCTGATACTTCCATCTCTTTCTACTACACACTCTGCATTCGCATCACAGGGGCTGGGCTGGCCATTCCCACACAGCCTGTTACTGATCTGTCCTGCAGGATTATAAGGATCAGATCCAGACAACCTGCAGCCGGTCACTTGGTCACCAGTAAAGCCTGCCATACACTCCCCACAGCGGAATGAACCCTAAGAGAAATTAACACAAAAGCTTGTTTACAAGACCACA
The DNA here is from genome assembly GCA_034780255.1 of Parotocinclus maculicauda. Taxonomy (NCBI): domain Eukaryota; kingdom Metazoa; phylum Chordata; class Actinopteri; order Siluriformes; family Loricariidae; genus Parotocinclus; species Parotocinclus maculicauda. The sequence continues at coordinate 10,142 of JAUZSU010127713.1, read as the reverse complement.
GAAATGTCGGTAGCAGGAATAAATTCACAGGGATCCAAAAAAGCATACCACTGTGTTGTAACAATAGGAATTAGAAGTGCAGCCTCCATTATCCATCCTCTGGCATTCATCAATGTCAGTACAGACCTGATGGGAACAAATTACAATGTAAAAAAAACCTCAATTATACTGCTCACAAAAAGTAGGGGTTACTTTAAAATGAAATATCCCTTAATTTTATGAGCAGTGTAAGTGTTCCACTAATTTGAAGGATACCCAGTGGTCCGTAACATACTGTTGATTTTTGGATAGAATTGCCCTGTAGTGTGTTAGAATGCAACAGATTTTCTTTTTTGCAGAAAACACTGTAATTAGCTATTGAAAATGCTCCTGAACTTTTAAGTGCATTCAGTATTATAGTATTATATTCAGTCTCCATGTTCTACTAGAGAGTAACATTTATAAGTACCCAAAGTTCTAAAGATATACATTGGGGGCCAAATGTCTGCACATGAACATGCTTCTATTTAGCATTTTTCTCAACAACGTGCATTGGTTTTTATTTTGAGTCCTATATTTAATATATCAATTTGAATGAATAGGTGAAAAAGATACTATGATAAATTTGCCATGGACTCCATGGGTTTATGAACATCTGATGATCCGTGGTTTCCCAGCATGATTTCACAAGATTCCAAATGTGCTTATATACTTTTAAAAAACCCCAAATGCTAGCAATTTTAGAAATTCATGTAAATTGTTCAAAGATTCAACTTTCCACTCCATTATTATGCTTTTTATATGATTTGTAATTAAAACATTGTATTACATTTAAGAAAAGTGCAAAATCTAAGCATTTATTTATTATATGTGCGTGTGCGTGTGTGTGCGTGTGTGCGTGTGTGTGTGTGCGTGTGTGCGTGCGTGTAAAAGCATTTTTTACTAGTGATCTCAACCTTTTAGTCCCCACTGTATGTAATTAGGGTATAGGAAATGCCTCACCTGTTTATTGGACCGGGCATAATCAACGCCCACACCCTGCACTGCCAGCCCACTGAACCCCCTGGGGCAACTCTCACATCGAAATCCTGGGGCTGTGTTAATACACCGCACATCAGGGAAACATGGGTTCATCCGACACTGCAAACACGCAAATGACATCACAGATCACTGTTAGGAAACATAAAGCAAGTGTTTGTTCTTTAAATGTGTGTTTTGGATTCCATCACTCTCATGGTGAGAGATTACATCAACACTCTATAAAATCCCTTTTAAATCCTAATTGCACTCAAACAATGGAGTCCTGAATTAAATGCAAATAAAACCGTTATAAAGGGCTATTACCATGTTGTAAGTAATGGAAAATCATTCGCTTTTAAGTCACTCACACTCAGCCCATTATTCCCATGATACATTTGTTGACAGACTAACCCATGTTTTAATTAGTTTTTGTTGTTTGTTTTGTTTTTTGTTTTTTGGTGGGAGGGACATGGTTTACTCCTTTTTGTGAAACATGCATATCGTTTACTTAGTTTACCTTGAACAGACAGTAAGAGAAAAGCAACAAGATATAAAATATCATCTGAAACCAGACAGCATATAAATACGGAGTGATGATGTCACATAATGCAAATTACATCATCTAGCATGGCACAAGACCAGCTAATGCACTTTTCGACACATCCCAAAATACTCATATGGTTAGCATTAATCTAGGGTGAGTTATGCAGAATCATCTACTGTTAGCCCTTTACTCTGGTGAACATACCAAAGTGCTAATATGGCTGCAGATAAACATAAGGTCACTGTATTTCTTACAATCCTCCAATATTATAAGCATAATGACTTAAACGTGTGTTTATTGAATGGATTAATGAAACAAAGACATTCTTTTTTGTCAGTTTGAGTTTGATTTAGGACACCAAACCAAAGATATTAAAGGTCGAAGATTTCAAAGACAGCCTTTGCTCAGTAGCTCTGTTGACATTTCAATTTGTTTTTGTGGATCCTAGAGCATCATAGAGTGTAAGTAAGTAAGTAAGTACTGTATGTAAATGATAACCTACTGCTTGTTTTGGATTGTGGTCATGATTCTGTTTTTTATGCTGGAAAGCAGCAGATTTGGACAAATTCTTAAGTCTACATATACAGAGTTTACAAAAGAGTGCACTATGGTGTCCCACAAGGTTCAATTCTGAATTTCAAAATGTACATACAGCTTTTGGGACGTTCATTGGTTAACACTTTTTTATTATTTATTTGATTATTTTGATAGGGTTGTTGTTTTTAGGTGTTACCTCATCCACATCCTCACAGTGGACTCCGTCCCCAGTGTATCCTACAGGACATGGAGCGCACTCTATGCCATTCTCTGTCTCAGAACACATACTCTGCTGGAAGCACACTCCTGGAGCACACTTGGCTGGTCCACCCGGGTTCCTGTTATGTCCATCTGAATATGAAGAGAATGCCTCAGTTAGCCTGTCTGAAGAATTCATTATCCTCATTACAGACTCGGGGGCTGCAGGCGTCAGTGAATTAGGCACATGTTTATACAGTGCTTGCTTGAAGCAGCCTATAGAGAGACTTACCACAAGGTAAGCACTCCATAAGAATTTTTCTTAGATTAGCAGTCTCCTGGATCTGTTAAAATAATAAGAAAAAATGTGTCTAGAAAATGACGATTCTGTAGGATTCAAACGATATAGCACTGGTTCCTACTGAATGGGTTTTTAGCTATGTTTTTTTTCTGTCAACGTAATTATTTTACAAAGAAATCCAAACTAAAAGTTGTTAGCCACGTTAACTAATGATACCTTGCGTTTGTATTTATTTATTCTTATTTATTTATTTATTTATTTATTTATTTATTTATTTATATATACAAGGTATGCTGCGGTGACTCTGGATCCTATCTGAGTGGTACTGGACATAAAAAAGACCAATAGGCATCACATAATTATTCACTTTTAGGGATAAAAATTATTTATCACTGCCTCAGGGTTACCTAGAGGAGAATGGGTACTCATTTTTCCTTACACATTTTTTTCCCTTTCCACTGTCACCTCTATCTGCTCATTTGGTGTATAGATTTGATTCTGTGAAGCTACTTTGTGACAGTATATACCCTTGAGTGCTATATATATGGTAAATATATATATTTTATTACAGTTATTAAAGCTACCGTTTGCACTATTCTTGGCTTGTCAACTGTTCACTGCATCTCTCATATCCTACTTGCCCACTAAATCCACTGACATGGAAACCACAGGATTTCTGAAGCAATGCAGACTGCCTGTTGAATATTTTAAAGGCCAAATTTCCATGGCTTGTTCATAATCATATTTCCATTTGCTCGAGACTCAATCCCATTACCTGCCTTTCTTGTTCTGTAGCTATCTAACTTTTATATAACAGTTATACTAGTGTATAATAATTTGTACCTGTTGGTCCATTTTCCCCTTTAGCTCTTGGATCATCCGTACAAGTTCAAGCATAGGGCCTGGTTCCAGCTTTGATGTATGACCTGTTGGAATTAGTATTTTGTAATGCTTTTATCCATGCTAACAAATGAGTTAATATTGGCCATAATGATAAATCATCTTACCCAGTAGCTGCAGCGATTCACTATGCTGAATAGTGCAGTCTTGGAGCTCAAGAACACTCTCAACAGAGTCACCAAGGACGAGCTTCAGGTCTGATACACTATCCTGAAACAATGGTGTAGAACTTTGAAATGGTTTGTTAATACAGTCAGTTTATGTTTATTATAACTGAAACAAATCTATCTAAGTCAACCAACCAGTGCTAGTTCTGAGTATGCTAGTACCTCTGATCTAGATGGCATGGTTTTAATTGCCACTTGGTTAGGGCCAGAAGGTAGTGTCTTGAAGGCAGCCGGCAGCTCCTCCACCGTCTCCACCAACCGACAGTCCACATATAGAGCCATGCTCGGAGTGCCATGCATCAGCCCGCTGAAGTGCAGCATGATATTGTGTGGTTGGCCATCTGCCAATGGCACTTTAATAAAGTTGGCAGTACCCATCTTTCCATTGCTTTTCAGATACCTCAGAGATACTGGAAGCATGAGAGTGAGAGAGTGAGAGTGAGTATGTGTGTGTGAAAGAGGGAGAGGGGGTGAGAGAGGGAGAGAAAGAGGGAGAGGAGAGAGAAGGAGAGTGTGAGAGAGGGAGAGAAAAAGTGAGAGAGAGAGAGAAAGAGAGTGAGAGAGAGACAGAGTGAGAGTGTATGTGTGTGTGAAAGAGGGAGAGGGGGTGAGAAAGAAGGTGAAAGAGGGAGAGAAAAAGTGAGAGAGAGAAAAAGAGTGAGAAAGAGAAGGAGAGAACGGGAGAGAACGAGAGAGAAAGAGAGAGAGAGTGAGAGAGAGAGTGAGAGAGAGAGTGAGAAAGAGAGTGATGTAGTAAGAGTGAGAGAGAGTGAGAGAGTGAGAAAGAGAGTGATGTAGTGAGAGTGAGAGTGAGAGAGAGAGTGAGAGAGTGAGAAAGAGAGTGATGTAGTGAGAGTGAGAGTGAGAGTGGTCTGTAGAAATCTGAATTGATCAACATGGTTACTAACAAATGGTTACTTCAGTCCCTAGAGTGAGAACTTTGTCTAAAATATGGTGCAAAAGTTATAATAATCAAATGCTACATTAGTCCTGTATATGACATCACATGGTAGATTGATCGATAGATTGCAGATACCTTTGTTAAGCTTCCCATGCATATTAAAATCCAAATAATCGGTGTTGTCTGCAGGATTGTAAATGCGAAAAACACGTGTTGGAGATTTATTTTGGATCTGGAAGGTTGTCAGGATGAAAACATCATTTGCATTCTTGTTCTTCAGTCCTCCTTGCAAGAGATCAGGCAAGCAATCCGGTGACACCAAGAGATCATAGACTGCAAACACAGAGGTTATTACTGATTGGTGTCCAAACACAAAGGGACAACTTAACTTAACCTGCCATGTTTTATACATACTTTTATTATCAAAGCAACCGACTACATTTCTCAACATTAACACTGCAACATGAGAAGGAATGGTATGCACATTAAAGGAGTCATCAAGTTCTGAGAATGATAACATTTTCAAGTACATAGTTTTAATCTGTGGCAAGTGGGAGGGGCATAAAAGCCAGACTGAAAGCAAAGTTTTTAGTCACGTTTAACTTCATAAATCGAATCAATGGTTGTGGCATTATTATACGATGTCTCTGTTATTATATTTTATTATATTATTATATCAGATACTAGGATTTCCACAATTCCATCACTTGTCCTTATTAATGCTGTATTTTTTTGTAAAACTCTACTCTTTTTAAAACTTTTAGCTGCATGGTCTAGTATTATTTTCGATGTGATTTTAGAATAAAGAGCAAGAAATCTGAGATCCTTAAGGGTTTTATATTGTCTCTTTTGCAGTCTTGTTCAACTCTCACAACACAGGTCTGAATTGGGTTTAGGGCAGGAGAATGAGGATTTACCAGTTTAAAAGCTTTATTTTATTGGACCATTTTGGATTTATTTGGATGTAGGTTTAGAGCAACGTTCTGCTGGTACATCTAAACATGACACGGTTGTATTTCTTGGCAAGAGGCAAAAAATCCATGATGTATCTTAAAAAAGATAATTTTTGGTTGGATAAAAAAACTGATTTTCAGTGGAAATGAGCATACACATTTGTATATATTATAAACAAATTTATTTATATCACGCTTTTTACAATGGAGCATTGTCTCAAAGCAGCTTAACAATCTTATATTATCTTAAAAGGCCAATCCCAAATTTAGCAAGCCTAGGGTGACAGTGGCAAGGAAAAACTCCCTGAGTACAGAAGAAAAAAATCTTAGGAGGAGCAAGATTAAAAAAGGGATTCCTCCTTGGGTGGCCTAGATGACAATTGAAATAATTAAGTTTGCATTAATAGACAAATTAAGCAAATAATAACAATTAAATTAAATAATGAACCACAATTTGTACAGTACTGCAAAATTCCTATGACACCAATAGATTAGATATATGACTGTTGGTATAATAACCATATAGACAATACAGTAATTATGTTTCTTTATTAGAATACAATCAGAAAATACAGAACATCTGTATGCAGCATTAAAAAACCACTTCTTTAGGTTATTGTGGTGTATTATTTTAGTAAGACCTCCCCTTACATTTGAGCAACAGCAGCATCTGGTAGATTCATTTAAAAGTATATTTTAGTTTATTGTCTAGCTTATATGAGGTTTGTACCTAATATATTTGTATATAACATATTTGAGAATTTCTTACCTTATAACTATTCCTTAGTGAAACTAAGTATGAGTTTCTAAATAATAAACTTGGGGGATAGCTCAAGCTATATTTAATTCTTCTAGTAGTGCCAATAATAATCACAAACTGTTCATAATTTCATGGGAAATTATTAATCCACCACAAAGACATTATTCATTACTTTTGACCCAAATTTTCCAGGCATGCAAATATTTCTGGAATTATCACATGTATTAGCACAGTCTACTAAAGGTTTTGTACTCTTTCCTATATAAGATGGTACAGCATCATCATTTTGCAATACAGGAGCACAACTGTAGCAACTACAGATTTAAATAAATTGTATAACAATTGAAAGGTACCAGATGCTTCACAAAGTTTGGCACTTACCAAATCCTTGGCCGTTCACCATAAAGGACATCTGCAGAACCACCTGTATAGTGAGCAAAATGCTTATCCACACAGCCATTCTGGAGATTGTCTTGGAAGAAGTACGAAGTAGTCCTAATAATGCAGGTCCTCTTATTACTTCTGCTGAAGGCTCTGCTTCAGCATCTGCTCATTTGCAGTAGCAGTCAAAACAGGCGTGCTTTTCCCGTTGGGTGACTGGAACCCAGCTGCTGAATGAGAACCAGATTGATGCCTGAAAGATTTATGCTTTTCAAATGACTTTTGCCATGGAAGGTGTGACCAAGTACCTCCTCCAGTAAGAACCTAGACTCTCTTTCTTGAATGTGACAATTTTACTGTAAGGGGTGTCAGATGTACAACATAAATAAACTCTGACTTGTGAAAATGGAACAGAATAAATAACATACTTCTAAGAAGACTTAAAATAATTAGCTTTATATTAGTATATATTCATTTAAATAGCCTATTTATATTCAGTTGCTTATTTTCATAATCTGATAATGTTGTTTATGAAGGAGGTTAATATGAGAGAAGGATATGCTTTTAGCTTTATAACAACTGTTGTTATCTTTCTTTTAAACTGCAGCATCACTTCGTTTCTTGCTCATCAGGTCAGATATCTGAGGTATGTCTGCATACGGTAATAAAACCAAGTAGAAACACATTTGCTCTGTAGTAAAAATCTGTCCCCTGCATTACGGCAAACATTTACAAGAATCATCTGGCTTTGGTCCTCATTCCTTTGCAGTTCTAATTGAAATGTTTCTGCAGTTTTTGGTAGAAATCCATTCTCTTTTTCAATTGTAAAATATAACCAAATCTGAATTAATCCTCCTAGTTTCTGAGACTGAAATAAAGTACCACATATGCTACAACAATTTGTGCAATGCTATGGTAAGTTATTGATTATGTCATTGTTTCCAGATTCTATTGTATTGCTACAGTGGACAAGAACAACAATTTCCTTGAGATTTGCAGGCCTAATGAGAGACTGTAGACCTCTGAGACTGTACACATAGTTTTCTGGAGAAAATGTCTAAATGTAACAGATAACCTTTGGGGTGACTTTGGAGAAAAGAATAAGGTCAGTTAAATGTCTGTACATTAAGTGTTTAAGCAGGGAATAGGAAATGGCAAAGACACAAAACTAGTGTCCAGATAAAGATCCAGTATTTGTTAATTATCACCAGTTTGATATTCAATTGGGTTTAGCTCAGGTGACCTTGATTTTTTGTGGTCTTCAAGTAGTTAGTTTATTAATTTAGTTTATTAACCTGGTGCCGTATAAATGCTTCCCCCCAAAGGTCTAAACAAGCATTTTCATGAGTATTTTCTAACATTTGGCCTTCACTGTGTTATATAATACAACCAAAGTATTTAAAATGTATCAATGACTATGCTTTGCTGCTAAGTCCAACAGTTGGCCACAGAAAATGTGAGGAAAGTATGTACAGTAAATTAACAGAGCAATACATTAATCACTATATATATCACAATATAATATATACACCGTTTGTAGATATATCACATGCTGGCTTAATTTCAGCAGCCCAACTACAGTATATTACGGGTGCAAATTAGGCATTTGCTAAATGACACAACTGAGTCATGGAACATTACAGTAGCCAGTATAGATTTTCCAGCTTTAAGTTTCTAAAAAAGTTCATAAGTGACTCTGTTTCATCTCACAAGTATCCTGAGTTGATTTGTTTTTCAGACACAGCCGCTAAAAGAAACAAGAAATGCATTTGCAAATGGGTGACTTAAGGTGATAAATTGATACAATAAATGAATATTGTCACCAGGGATGGTAGTGGGAATTGTTGCAGTAACATCTCTAATTCTTGTCCAGTGTCTTGATTTAAGTCTAGATGTTTAATATATATATAGTGTAACACAATGCTTTAATTCACAAAGGCTCACCAAACTGGACAATAGCAGACTGGAAAAATGTTGCCTGGGCTGTTAGAAATCTGTTAGACAGTAAAATTAGAATTTGGTGTGAACATCGTAAAAGCTTGGATCCATCTTTTATTGTATTAAGGGTTCAGGCTGCTGCTGGTGTAATGGTATGTGAGATATTTTCTTTGGGAACTTTAATGCCATATTTTATGTGCCACAGTTTATCCGAATCCCTTTGTGACCACAGTGTACCATCTCCTGATAGACACTTGCAGTAGGATAACAAGATTTAGATGACAAAGTTCAGATCATCTCAAACTGGCTTCTTGACATGACAATTACAATGACAATCTCTGTACTCACATGGTCTCCACATTGACCAGATCTCAATCCAGCAGAACATCTGTATGTGGTGGAACAAAGGATTCACATTATGTAAGTGCAGCCAACAAATCTGGAGCACCTGTGTGACTCTGTCTTATCAAAATGGAAATCTCTGAGGAATGTTTCCAGCTCCTTGGTGAATCTCTGCCACAAATAATTATGGCAATTCTGAAGGCAAAAGATGTGAGGTGTAGCTCATAAAGTGGCTGGTGAGTGTAAATGCATGTCACCTTTAAAAGGCTTGCCTTTTAAATTCACTGCTTTGTGACTGAATTGAACATATCTGTACTTAATGATGCCTGTTTCTGTAACTGTTTTCCACGATTTTGAAAGCTTCGCCTATGAAATTGCCTAATAGAATTGGCCATGCTCAGACCTCAAGAGTATTTCACTCAGACAACTGATCCTCTTAGTTACGCAGCTATAGATCATATTAACAAATATAGCTATATATAAATTGATTTTAAATACAGGTTAACGTTTTTACTTCTTTTCACTTTGACTTCTACAGATGAAAAAAGATCACATTTGTCTTTGTGCTGTTTACAGGAAAAATGTGACACTAGACTTCCCATTGCCAGTTTACTACTTCTCTCATATTTGTAAGGTCATTGAGCTCAAGCTCTAGAAAGAAACATGAAGAATTACTGCTCACCTTAAAGCAAGGTAAACACAAATGTAAGACTGTTTTACAGAGGATTAAATTAGGGATCACACACACACAACCAACATCCAAATCTCAGAATATCACACCTAGTTTATCCAGGTGCACTTGTTTCTTGCAACCAAAAATCCATGTATCTTGTCAGGCACACATGGGAATGTGCTTCTTCTCACATCTGAGTGTTGCATGTACTGTGGAGCAAAAGGGCTCCTACTTAATGACTATCCAACTTCCAAAAGTAACACAAACCAGATGAGCTCATTCAGCATTACTCCCACTGTGAATAAACAATGTGATGTTCTTCTTTCTTGGGCTTGGGATTCAAAACCTTTTTATCTTACAGCCTCAACCTAAACAAGACCAGCAGGATGGACAGGCCCAGGTAAGCATAATAAGACTTTAAATTGCCATCTCAGCTACTGCCAACGAATTGCTACTAGGTCCAGCCACCGTAGAGACAGACAGACAGACAGACAGAGAGAGAGAGAGAGAGAGAGAGAGAGAGAGAGAGAGAGAGAGAGAGAGAGAGA
>JAUZSU010127712.1:0-29147 GCA_034780255.1 Parotocinclus maculicauda | reverse complement strand
CTATGGACCAGAAGGTCCAGGGTTCAAATCCCACCTCTGTCACAGTTGGGTCCCTGAGCAAGGCCCTTAACCCACAAATGCTTGAATTGTAAGACTGTATTAATTGTAAGTTGCCCTGGATAAGGGCATCTGCTAAATGCTGTAAATGTAAATGTAAACAATGTTGGAAATCAGTTGCCTTTGAAGACAGCTTAACAAGACCTATTACACTTATAATATTTCGTCATCTGCAAACGATGATGACAGAATATGCTGATTATGACAAACTTTGCCAGTCAGCTGTCCCCGACAGGATTAAAGCAGCCAAGATACCAGCTCAAAACACACCCAACAAACCGTAGTGGAGTAAATCTGCATAAAAAGTGCCTTACAACAAGGAAAGCTAGCAAGACATCAATTCTGTCACAGATGACATCGTGAAAGACACGGTGCCAATTCAGGCGGGTTGAGAGTAATGAGATGGGTTCAAACTTTTTTTGAATGCTTTAGATCCAAGATATAGACTGTCAAAGTATCAATTATCGTCATCGACAAATTTCCAGACAATACTGAGATATTTTTTTCACACCCCTATTATACAGTATAAAAAAAGTTTAACCCTCTTCAATCTGAAGAAACTTGATCAAGAATGTTTTTTGGAAGGGTAGCAAACACGAAACCATTTTTTCAGAAAGGAAACAGGGTGAAAATGCTAAGATATGCTGAAGCTCACAAAGAGTGGAATGAAAATCAGTGGACAAGAGGATCATGGAGTGAATAAAACAAATTAAAATTTTTGCAAATATGTTATATATGGGCATTTATACCATTGTTAAAACAAAAAACGTGATGACGGAAGGTATTTTGTACAGTACTCTAACCATCGTTCCCTGTAGGTCAGAGAGCATCCCATGAGTGACTAGCATCTTGACTTCTTTAAACAGATTGGGACCATTAATGTTTAGCGTTAAAGTGTGTTTAGCTGCACAGAGGTTGCTTGAGCAACAGTTACTGGTTTTTAAAGGCATAGTGCAAAGCAGAACAGATTATCTATCGAGCTCTAGAGATCTGTATATTTCGGTCTTTTGTTGTCACCCTTGGCTTCATCACCTCCTTCTGCACTGCTGTTGTGCTCTCGGTGTGATCTTTGCAGGACACCCACTCGTAAAGACGGTAGCAACAGTAACAAATTTACTCCACTGGTAAACAGTTCATCTTGCTTCGTAACATTTTTCACTACTATACACCAGTAAAATAGTTCCTGTGTTGTAAATGTGCTGTTGGAGAAAAAAAAGGTTGGATTCCAGCTCCTGCTAGGTGCGAGCGCACACATGCGCTCACACGCACACGCACAAATGCGCGTTACGCCGCCTCCATCCTCTACTGACTGGAACTTTGACTCCGCCGATGCAGTCGGCATCAGCCGTTACCATGGCTACCGCTGAATGTGCCGGACGACGTTGCCAGAGCAACTCATCGGGAGTCACACTGCGTCTGCCGTCACCTGGCAGATTTTGATGGTGAAGGGAAAAAAAGACAGAAAGGATGGAAACGAGGCAGAAAATAAAAAAAACTAAAAAGGAGTAATAGTGTAGGGAAATAAGACAGAAAGAGCCCTTTGTGACCGCAAAAAGAGTAAACAAACGCATCAGAAGGAGCAGACACGAGTGTCATGTTTATGCAATCAATTTTGGCAGTAGCGCGTTTGTTATTACATAAACTTGTGAACCACAGAAGCTTCAAATACTTCATTATACCATATTCTATGTTGCATTCCTCTGCTAAGATGAAGTCTCTCGTTTCTCCATTTCCAACTTCGCTAGGTGACGAGAAGCGAACGCGCTTGGTGCTCAGCTCCTGTAATCTTGATTTCTTAAGCAGACTTAAATAGTAACTTTAAATCAGACTGTGCCTGGAGCTGGTGGCATTCCGGAACCCTCTCGCCATTTTTCTCCTGCCTCCCGCCTTCACTTGCTTTTCTCGTTTCCATTAGTTTTCCCGCCCACATTAAACCTCTGTCTGATTTTATACTAAATGCCCTGTTTTTTTTTTGTCCTCCTCTTCACAAGACCCTCTGACCTAAGAATAGTTGAACGTGTCATTTATCCATTTCTATTTGGTTATACATGGGCAGCATGTTGACTCATGAGTAGCACCGCTTGCCTCACAACAAGAAAGTTCCGGGTTCAATCCCAGGGTGGAGCGGCCTGGGTCCTTTCTGTGTGGAGTCTGCATGTCCTCCCCGGTACTCCGGTTTCCTCCCACAGTCTAAAGACATGCGTGTTAGGTTAATTGGGGTCTCCAAATTGTCATTGACTTGTGTATGCAAAACACCCCAGCTGTGTAACTGGAAACAGCTGCACGCCGGTCCCAAGCCCGGATAAATGGGTAGGGGTGGAGAAAGCAATGGCAAACTACTGCACTATTCTGCCGAAATACTTCATGGATCACATCGAAGAAGCACAGAAATGTGTGGAGATTGATGATCCATCAAGTGACCGAGAGTCGGCTGCGACTGTACGGTTAATCCCATCCGAATGCAAAATAATACAACACTACAGTGCTTAATTAAAGCTATATCCTGTTTTGAAGGCTGCTTTATTACGTATTGAACTATGAGCACTGTTGTGTTCCAAGACCTTTGCACTCAGTGCCCACTCCTGTTCCCTTACCTAATGTTTTACAAATTAAGCACTGAAGTGCAGCTTACTGTAAATTTGTGCTTCTATTTTTGTATTTCCAGACTGACACGTTTGATTGACACAATGTGTTTAAGTAGAGCTGCTTCTTTTCTGTTTTCCTGCATCTTTGGCACTGTTTATCGCTCCTTCTGACTAGTCGACATCAGGTTGCAACTAGAGGTTGTTCTTGTGAACTATTCTATGCAAGCCCTACCAGATTCAAGTGCCCATGTTTAAATAAACATTTTTATACCTGTGCATTGATAGCCATATAAACAACAGTCTCTATGGCTAGAGATAACACGTGGGAAGAATGGCTAACTACTTTTTCTGTCAGTATCTTACACTGACCTTCAAAAAAGTCAGAAGATTAAATATGAATTTGAACATGGAAATGATCTTTCATTATCCAAGCTGTTTTCAGGTATTAATAGTGGTAGCTTAATGGTTAATTCAGTAATCCCTTGCTCTTTACAAATCATTGGCAGCATTACATTAGATTTGTAAATTGTGTGTTTGTGTAGATATTGTGTTCCTGCGATCCTGGTATCCTGTCACGGTTCCTCAGCTGTATAACCCAGTGACATCTTTGCTAATGCCACTTGGTCAGAAGGACACATGGGGTGGTATGAGGACACTCGGACAGCTCAAACATGACCTAGGAATACGGAACAAACCCAACCATGACTCACTGTATAAGGTATAGCACGGGAGAGAGGATTAGACGGTGTGAAACATTGAGTTTATAATAATGGCCGTAATAAGTATTGATTGTGGTGCTTTACCCTTGTTGTTGATGTAGCCGATTGAGAGGCAGAAGCGACACTTTAACCCACTTCACATCCCTAAAGAGCTTCAGAAGGCTCTGCCATTCAAGAGCAAACCCAAGCAGCAGGAAGCCAAGGGTAAAACCCCCCGAGACCTGAAGAGACCTGCTGTGATCCGGGAACCCCATGAGAGGAAGGTGAGGCACACTCTGCTTTTAATTCCATTTTCCTGTCAATTTGTTGTACGAGACTAAAGTTAATCCCCCATGACTCCAGAGCATGGCTTTTCAAATATTAGACGCATATAATCCCTACAAATGGTACTGATGGTGTGCTGACCAGTTTCTCAACCTGTATAGTAGTTCTTAAACAGTAGCTGTAGGATTTTCTTTTGGTGGATCTTGTGTTTAATGTTCCTATTTGAAGGTCATTTAGAGTTATATTCAGTAATCTCTGTATTCCTCCTTGACCGTATTTAATTGTTTCTTAGTGTATCAGCACAGATGTTACATCCCTGCAGGAATGAGTCTGATCTGTAAATCTCATCATTCCTAGAAGAGATTTAATTTTTAATATTTAATATTTAAAAATTAAAAATAACAGGCAAAACATGGGTTCACATTAATAGCAACCATGTAAAAGAAGTTTCATTTTAAAATATTATCCTATTTTTTGTGTGAAGTATACTTTTTCATGTGCAGCTGAAGTTTTTTTGACAGCTGATATTAAACTTATATGTAATATATTTAATTATATTTAATATTTTGAATTATTAAGTGATGACAACACCCTGAAATCTTAATAAGTTTCTTGTTAATGCATGTTGTTTTTACCATTGTTATATTACATATGGTATATTATGATGTTTGGCTACTATTAATTAAATAGGTAATAATGTAAATGAACACTACGATAGGTAAGTTTTATTTTTACCCCTTTAATTTTTTCTTCAGTCAGTCAGAATTATAGTGTACAGTCCAAGTAATTGTGGCACTTGTTCAATTGCTCAGCAGTGGCCACTTGCCAGAGCTGCAGCTTGAACCCAGCCCTCGTTTAGTACGTTAAACGTTTTACCTCCACAGTCCTTGTTAATATTCCGTGCAGATTATTAGAGGTCCCTTTTATGATCTATACATGTATTTTGATATGATTGACTATTGTGTTCTATATAACAGTCTGTTTTAGCTACCGAAATCCCACTGGTTTAAAAATTAAGGCTGTCAGGCATTTAAATATTTAATTGTGTCAGTCATGCAAATTTTATCATTGATCTTTTTTCTTTTGCTTGCTTGTATTTTACCCTAAAGATATATTGTTCTTTTCCATTAAAACGCATCAGGGTACAGATCTTAAAATATTATCAAAATTTTATTATGGAGTTTTATTGTGCATTAACATTAAAGAACATTAAAGTTCTAATAAAATGCCAAAAGTAAAATAGCATGGTTTGTTATTTAGTAAAATAGCATGGTTTGTTATTTGTTAAAATAGCGTACTAATATGCATTAGGATATGGAGGTGTTACTGACATTTTTTTTTTCAGTTATGGTAAGACTGTTCGAGTATCATTTGTATCATTTAGACAGAATTGGGGAGTAGCTAGGTGTCAAGATGGTTGCCCCCTTTTACTTTAGCTTGTAGAGTTTTTAAAAGTACACTATTCGCAAACATTAGGGGATATTTCATTATGGATATTTTATTTTGAAATGTCCTTTCATTTTTGTGAGCAATATAGTTGACATCATTAGGACTATTTACTAGGTGTGGGAGGGCAGGAGAGCCATCCAAAAAAATGTGATCCATGATTGTAGTAGAATCAATGAGGATTTTTAAATGTTCAGTGATATTTTAAGAAAGATTGGGTCAAGGTAAAGAGACAAATCTATACAAACTGTGCTGCAGAAATGTGAAGATCAGACGTTGTATTACATCCTACATGTTCTTAAGAAAAAAGAGAGCAGGAAATAAGATGATGAAAGAATAATTAATTAAATCAGATGCATAATAAAAACATGGGCAAACAAGAATACAGGCCATGTACTGTATATCGACCATCCAATCAACGTATGTTTGCTTAAATGTCCAAAAATTATAATAAATGATAAAAGAAAATAAAAATGTCATGCTGTAAACAGCTGGTCACCTCAACAGCCAATCAATGGTCTATATGTGGATGTGGGTATTTTCCATAATAGTCATGCCTGTTAGCTCATGTTTGGATAAGAGACCAGATTAATTTCACTGATGTGTTTAGAGACTTTTAGATGAAATTAACTCTTGTTTCTGTGGATGATTTTCCACTGCTTACTGAAAACAAGCTGTAAGTTGTTTGTGTATGTGCCTGTCCTACTGTAGGTAGTACTCCTCCTCATTACCTAATTTTCATAAGACTGCCTCTAATGGATTTTTCATTTAGGTATCATTTACATGTAGTTTTTTTTAAAATACCCCTTATATTTAATAATAACGACAATAATAATTACTGTGGCATTAAAGGACTACTTGCCTATGCTAATGTTCAGTCATTGCCCATTTCTGTCAGTGTCCTGTTTCACAGAATGTAATGATGTCATTAATTGGTGCACACCTGTATTCCAGATGAGTCCCTAACCATTGAGGGCTTGTCCATTTTCAAGTGACCATAATATCATAGTTTGCTCCCATCTCTTGGCTTAGAAACAAGGTGATGAGATACAAACGATATACAAACGAGGAGTGATGCTATGTCTTGGTGCTTAGCTGGGACTGATTGGTCATCTTTTATGTAGCAGAGGCAGAGGGAGTTAATGAAAAGATTACAATCTTCAATACTTGAATCTAAACTGGATGTTTGCTCGCCCACACAGGAGTGAAGAGTTCACTATCAGGAAAATTTAAATATCTGTAAGGGGACAACAAAGGATATTCAATGTTAATAGAAAGACTGAAAAGTGGAGGAAAGTTAGAAATGAAGTACAATCAAAGACGAAATACAAACACAAAGGAGGGTGAGATTGTATTAATAGGAACCTGATGTGATCAAAGACATCTGGGAGAACAATAAAACTGGAAAATACAGATGACCTTGATGAGAACCATAACATCTTTTTTCCTTCCTAGAAATACTACCAATGTGTGCTTTTCACTAAATAAACCTGTCAGTTTATTAACCTTCTGTAGCATTATTCAAATGAAACAATACCTGCTGAAACTAAAACCCAGCAAAGCAACTAGTCTACATATTATCCCTATTCACCTGCTTAAGCAATGTGCAGATGGTTTGGCACCACTCTTATCCACTGGGTATTGCGCCAATGGAGTGGAAGATTGCAAATATCTGTCGTTTTGTATAGGTTCCAAATCCCTCTGTATTTGACTTGAGGTTCAGGAGTACTTTTTGTACTGTTTTTAAATACTTTTGCCAGCAGCCGTGTGGCAGTGTAAGAATTAGTAGGGCTATGTACCTGGAAACAACTAAATTAATGCATTTGTTTAAAGCTATTTACTGCTACATGGTTTACAGAGACCATCATGTCAGGCAGTACTGGTTGCAAGCTGACACCTCAGAAGCTTTTGACTGAGTTGCTTATGCAAATCCATTGCAGCATCTGCCTTATTAGATCTATGTCCATAGTTTTTTTTCCTGGCTCCATAATTATAATGTAGAGAGAAGCAGAGTGGTAACAAATGGTATAGAGAGCATATCCTTCATATAGGATACGCTAAAACCATAGGACTTTCTTGTGCCATTTCTACTATTCGAACTGATGTTGTGGAAAGTGGAGATAAAAACATGCAGAATGGGCTGCAGCCAACAATGTGGTCCTTAATGGCAAGGAGTCAAGTTGAGGAGGATATATTTTTCTAAAGATCCTCCTTAGCCATAATCCTTTAATCCTTAGTGCACAGCTTGTCTCTGTTTTAACCAAGGTGAAAAGCCGTAATCGCCATAAAGGACATGTTCATGATGACGAGGCAGAGAAAAAGGCCTGGAAACGGCTGCATTTCCTTACTGTCATGGCAAGAATAGTTTGATTGTCATATATAATACTCTGATTAAACCATGCCTAGAGTACGGGGGTGTAATGCTCATGGGCTGTACAGAAAATCAGCGATCCGTCACGGACAAGAAAAAGAGCCATCAAAATAATCACAAGGTGTCGACGGATCCATTCACAACTTCCAGGCTCAGAGGGAACAGGCTATGCTAAAACTGATACAAGACAGGCAGCATTCTAACCATCCTTTTCACAAAGTCCTCATGCTAAGAAAGGGAGAGAGAACATGTCGTCTTTTATGGAAAAACGAAGATCTGACACTTTTTCTAAAAACTAATTGACTGAAAGACTCAGTCATTTCATGTTGAGTCAGGCGTTTGAATAATCGGTAATGGCAGAATTTAAACTCTTTTAATTGCAAGTTATGTGTAGTTTATTCTTTTGTAACATATTGTGCATGATTTGAATGACCAACTCCTGGATATTAACTCTAAAGAGATGTAGTCTACACAGTTTTAGGCAAAACGTTTTTAATAACACTTATTATTATTACTATTATTATTATAATAAGATTTAACTATGTTTTTGATAACTGTAATTCCCAACTCTTGTGATCCACAAGATCTGAAGTTCGCTTAATATTGACACTTACCACAGAGTGATGGGATGTAGAAGCAGCATATTTCTTTGCACTATAATAATACGATGCCATATAGTGTAATGTAAAAGTACATAAGTTAGCGGTTAACATAGGAATCTGTTATGATTATTAAGTAAAATATCATAATTGGAGTTCAGTGTAATACTGTGTTGTAACGTTTTATTTCAAGCAGCGCTGTTCATTGTCTTTGCCATTTTGAGTCTTTTTACAGCAAGAACATCTGGAGTTAATAGACAGACTTTTATTTCCTAATATAAATTGTTATAATGTTTAAGACCTCAGTCGTTAAAGCAAATAGACATCGCATGGATGTTTAACGGCACATACTTATACACATGACATCCCATAGCAGTTTATACGTGTTTATAATTACAACAAAGAAATCATTTCTCCAGTATGTTCGGAAAGTGGAACAAACGTAGCCCCATATGTAACCACCTGTGGAGGATTAATGGACTTAATAGGCTTATTTACAAAGAAACCATTTTTGTGAGCCATGTAGATTGACCTTTGAGTGTTTTTGTCAAACTTTCTCGCTTATGTCAAGTGAACTTTTCACTGAGCACAAATTCTTAAATAATAACTTGTAAGTAAATTGTCCTTACCCTATGAATGTTGCACTTTTTAGGACCGTCATTTATAGATGTGTATGACCGCTGTTAACAAACACCTATTGTCTCCACCAGGTGGCAGCGTTGCTCAATGCTTTGAGCACCGTCTACTCTTACAAGAACAAAAAAGCCCAAGCTGAGCAACGTGCAAAGCATAAGGACTTCCTGAAGCAGAAAGAGAAGCATGAAACAGAGAGACAGAAGAGGCAGAAGCAAGAAATGAAAAAGGTGTACCGTGCCATGGGACAGAAGGAGAAGAAGAAACTCAAGGCCAGTCTAAAGGGAGCTTCCAAGGATGACTGAGCATCATGCTGTACCTGCTGTTGCTCGGATCTGGCTCTGAGCCCGTCGGTCATTCTCGGTCTGCCTGTTTGTCACTGACTTGGCCCTCGTTCCAGCTGGTTTGTTTGCTGAGGCTCCAGCGTGATGATCTGTGCTGACACATCAAACATGAAGCTTGTTTGCCTTTGGTAAATTTTACCTTCACATGAACAAGAGCCTCCTGCTTCTGAGATTAGCCATTTTTGAGGGCTATTGATGATGTTGGAAATGTGGAGGACCTTCTTATTCTGAGCTTCCACATCAGTTGATTCAATTAAATTGGTTGATGTCTGTTTGATGCTTCATAATGTTGGTTTTAATAAAAGAAAATAACTTTCCAGGCACTAGCATGTTAATGTTTGTTTCTCTGTGTCTTGGATAAAATGGAATTCATTCCAGCTGTTAATGAAAAATGGGTTTTATTCAGAGATGGAATTGTACATCACTGTTATGATCTAAAATAAACCCACAAATTAAGGTTGTGAGATGCCATTGTAAGGTTTATATGCCATTTTGCCTCAAGTAATTTAAATTCAAACCAACCCTAATATTCAAAAATAAATAAAAATTGAAAATTCCTGTTTTATCCACTTTAAGACTAGTTTTATCCTAGTCAGACTGGCAGGGCAGGGTCTGGAGTCTAACCCTGCATTTATAGGGTGCAGGCAGATCACAGGTTATGGAAACGCACCACCTGACTTTCACGTTGCAAGCCCCAGCCTTGCCCAAGATTTACACCAGGCCCTTAAACAAACGTATCTAGCAGCTGTCTCTTCTCACTGAATATACTCACTGAACACTTTATTATGTACAGCTCCTTGTTTCTACAGTAATTGTCCATTTGATCACCTCCACTTACCATATGGAAGCACTTTGTAGTCCATCTGTATTTCCATGTACTTTTTGTTAGTCCCCCTTACTCAGTTTTCTAATGGTCTGAACCACCACAGATCAGGAACTATAAGGTTGGTGGATCATTGTTATTGTTGGCTGCAGAGAACATGGTACATTGGCCACCAGCCTCAGAGAACAGAAGAGCAACTGAATGCATTATGCTGAAACATAAAAAGTCATACTACTTTGCACATGGCGCATTTACCTTTGCAAATGTTTGGCCGTGTACATATGTTGCTGCACTATTGTCTAGAATTTTGAGTCTTTGATAATATCTTATAGATGTTTGTCATAGTGCTTGTAAAATCATATCCAGAGGATATGATGCTAAGCATGTGCACTCAACTTCTTTGGTCGACCATGGCGAAGCCTTTTCTGAGTGAAATCAGTCTTGTTAAAACGCTGTATAGTCTTGGTCATCGTGCTGCAGCTCACTTTCTGTGAGTTCTTTGCCATGAGGTGCCATGTTGATCTTCCATTACCAGTATGAGAGAGTGTGAGAGTGAGAACACCAACTCTAACACACCTGCTCTGACCCCTGAGACCTTGGCTAATTGGGCATAATTTGGCCATTTTCAATAGGGGGTGTACTCACTTTTGTTGCCAGCGATTTGGCAATGAAAGTGAGTACACAATGTGTTGTTATTTTGAGGACACAGCAAATTTACACTGTTATGCAAGCAGTACACTGACTATGTTGTATGCTTACAATATTGCAAAATGCCCCAAAGTGCACATTAAAAACAGTCAGTGTTAGGAGGGAAATCTATATGTTGCTTCCTTACTATGCTGATAAAATAGACCTTTAGATATTCAATAGAACTGCATTTGGCCTTTCATTAACATTAATAAAATAACCCATATTTATTTCAGGGGCAAGACATATGTGCCAAACCCAAAACTGCAAAATCGGCAAATTAGTAGCTGGAAAACTGTTTCCCTGCAGTTTGTATTTAATGTGAGACCAAATATTAAAATCTGGTCTCTGACCAGGCCACAATATGAGCCTTTTAGACTGTGACAGATTACCAATCAACAACTAACTACTTTAGAAAAACAAAACAAAAGACACTCTGGAAGGTTTTGACAGTTTTTTATATCAACAATATGAATATTTATATAATGGTTATATGCATCAGTGGGAAACAACACATTTTAGATGTACAGAACATTTATTTGCCAAAAATAAAATCCTAAAAAGGAAAAACTGGTAGATTGTAGTACTTAAACCTTAAAATCAGACCAAGCTGAGGACAAGAAATGCAGTGCTCGTCCACTTAAGATACCTCAGATGATGTCCAGCACTCCACTCAGCTCAGAGCTAACCACACCCATCTATAGTCTGCAGATCTTTGTTAAAAGTTATGGATTGGAAGGAGAAATAAAGCTAGGCAACTCACCAATTACCAAGAACATAAGGACCGGGATGCGGTATAATGGCAACAGGTGCTCTGGACTGATGAGGCAAATTTTGAGATTATTGTCTGTAACAGAAGGCAGTTTTTTCACTGACATTTTGGAGAATACTACATGGCTTAAAGTCTATACTGATTCAACAGTGATTGGAGGTTCCCTGCAGGTTTGGGGCTGCGTTTCTGCATTGTAGTAATGGTAATTTGGTCAAATTTATTGCCCCCCCTCATTACTGGGAAGTACAGGCAGATTCTTATCTATTGGGCATCATACTCCAGCATGCCTGAAGTTAACGCATAGCAGCAAATCTGAAGCAAATAAAAGAACAAGGACTTGTGTGTATATATATATATATATATATATATATATGCAGTAAACCCGTAATGTTTGATTTTAGGGGATTTGAGATCAGTTTGAGGTGATTTGAACATTGTGACATGGAACATATTCCTGTTGGAAATAGCAAGTAAAAGGTCATAAAGGGTTCGACAGTGTCAGCAACAGTTCTCAGGTAGGCTGTTTAAATGATGTCAAATTGATATTAGGGGCCCAAAGTGTGCCAAGAAAAATTACACGATCACACCACCGCCACCAGTCTCAATCGCTGATACAATTTATACCAGATTCTGATTTTACTATCTGAATGCTGCAGCAGAAATCGAGAGTCATCAGACCAGGCACTGTTTTCCAGTCTTTCATTTTTCAGTTACCTGGAGTAGCACTCGATGTGGTCTTATGCTGTAGTAGCCCATGTGCTTCAAGGTTCTACATGTTTGGATTTAGAGATGTTCTCTGCATACCTCGGGTGTTACAACTGGGTATGTTAGTTACTGTTACGTTTTTTATCAGCTTAACCAGTCCGGCCAATTTCCTTGCTCACTTATATTCTCACATATTTTTAAACCTTTTTCTGTAAACCCTAGAGATGGGTGTGTATCTGTGCACATGCTGATCTACTGTGGAAATCCCTGTAGATAAGCTCTTTCTCAAATACTCTGACCAGCATATCTAATAGCACCAACCATGGCATGTTTAGAGTCACTAACATCACCTTTCTTTTTCAGTGTGAACTTCAGTAGGTCATCTTCCCCATGTCTACATTTAAATTTAAATTCAAGCTACATGCCTAAATGCATTGAGTTTCTGCCATGTGACTGGCTTAAATACATAATAAATGGTAATATATAATTTTTTCTCATTCTATTCTCATTCTATTGGGTAACGTTTGTAAATTCCCTATTTAGGTGTTGTGAGAAACAACACAAAGGCAAAATGGCTAACATTGTCGTGTATTATTGTACAAAAGTGTGGCAATTATTCACAGGAGTAATTAAATGGCCATTCAAGTTTTTGAGGAGAAATATGACTGATAATCAGGAAGAAGTATCCCAAGAGCAACTCGATTATTGGTACCATATTCCACTGTATTCCTAGGTTGATTGTGAGCTGTCTTGTATCATAGTGTCTTTTTAAAATGTTGCTACTGTGGATGAGAGACTGCTCTATGATTTCATAGCTGTATCAAAATGTGATCTTTTTGCTCCATGAGCAACCAAAGGCCACACAAGACACATTTATGAAAGGAGCACTTATACAGTCTGAATGCAAATGGACAGGGGCTCAACACCCAGAGAAAGGTGTTTGTTAAAAGAGGAAGCATATGTTCATGTGATCACTTCAATTTACTGACCACCCATAGCAGTACACAACTTATATTCCTCCAGTAAAGTAGTTACCTACATTACCTAATACAAAGCCATATTGCATTATAACTTATCATGTTATTTTCATTAATTCATTCATTATCTTCCACTTAATCCATAGGGCACACACACACAGTTATGCACACAGTAACACACTAAGGGCAACTTTAAAGACACCGATTAATCTAACATGCATGTCTTTGGACTGTGGGAGAAAACTGGTGTACCCGGAGTAAACCCACGCAGACATGGGGAGGAGACTCCACACAGACAGAACCCAGGCCGCTCCACCCTGGTATTGAACCTAGGACTTTCTTGCTGTGAGGCACCGAGCACTGTGGCGTTTGAGAAGTCAGATGTTCCTGATTCCAGTTTACTTTGACTTTCATTAAAAATGCCATTTCTCATGGCAGGATAACTAAGCAGTGCACTGTCCAGTAAATGCCAAGCTGTTTCTTTGTGCCCACCCACACTCATTCCTTGTCAGTGAAGGCTGTGTCTCTGGACATGACTTATAATGATGCACTTAAATCCATTTGTTCAATGAGTATTACATTTTCATCTTGTCTTTTTAACAGGTACAGTTTGTGCCATGTAGCCATGATGGGCTGAACCCTTTGTCCTGATTTGCTCATACTCAATCCATGGTTGAGCACATGGTCAATAAATGTGAACCTGACCTCATTTAAGACAAGTGACCTTCCTTCTCTTACTCCCACTCCGTGACCTCTAGTACTTGCTGCATCATTGACCTCCCTTTTCCCTTCAGAACAGAAGAGCTATGGCCTATTTATAGTACCAACGCTCCAATTTCTGAGTGAACCATTAAGCAACTAGTGCTTATGTTGCATGGTCTCCTTGTGTCAATCTGTGTTCCCCCCACAATACAAAGACATGTTAGGTTAACACGTGTCTCTAAATTGTCCCAGTGTGAGTGAGTGTGTGCTCTCTAATGGACTAGGACCCTGTGTATATTGAGTTAACGTTTGAATCTGTTTAAGAGTTGTTTCAATACCTTAAACATGGTTAGACTGGCAAACGTTCACATTGTCACCTCACAGCTCCAGAGATTCCTGGTTTGATTTTATCGTATTGAGTATGCATGTTCTCCCCATGTCCATGTGAGTTCCCTCCGACAGTCCAAAGACAAGTATTAGATAAACCTTTGTCTCTAAAGTGTCCTAGTGTCAGTGTGTGTATGCTCTGCCATGAATTATTGCCATATCCATTGTTGATTCCTGCCTTGTGCAAATAGTTAATGCATGAATGAATGAATGAATATGCTGAAGCTGATGGCATATTTCACCCCAATAGTCATTCTTAATATCTCAGCAACGCTCATTATCGGTCCACATTTAGCACAGAAAATGCCAGCATGTCTAGAAGGTGATTCAGGTGAGTTTTGTTTCCCATTTATTTAGCTTTTGTTCTTTTTATACACAGGGATGTACAAAGAAAACTTGCAGTGTAAAACTTTTGACGGGTTGGTAAACTTTTGGCCAAATGAAAATTGAAATAAATTGATAACAACATTTGTGCATGTAAGTTGGAAAATAAATTCTAATGCAAGAGAATGTTTATTTTTATTTTTCAACATTTCTATAGCAGTGATATCTTGAAATGAATGTATTTGGATTAGGAGATCATCATCATCATAAAATATGGTTACATTAGAAGAAATAATGTATAATAAAATGCACGTATAACAGGGACACTCATGGTCTGCATCACATGCCGCAGAAGTAGCCCTAACTTTGAATTTGGATCTGTAACTCAGAGGACTTTGACAATGTGTAACAAACATCTATACAACTTGGTATGTCAGATGTATGACCCCCTGACCTAATGGGTCATTTCTAGCCTATATTCATCACCCTTTTTGGCCTCTTAGGCACCAAACCTGGGAAACCCGGATTAAATACAGACAAAAATGGTTTGGCAAACCATCACTGTACCATCGAGCCCCTCTGCCTCTTTACAAATATAGTGTTGAGGTTTGAGTTGCATTCTATGTCTCAATGTGTTCAGGTCTAGTGCAGAGATAGACAAAGAGGGGGTCTCGGGATACATGACTCGTGCAGGGTTGGGGGACTGGATGTGTGGCACAACCACAGACCAAGGCTGCTCTGTAATGATTACAGCCCTTTTTATATTCTGCTGCCATTCAATGAGAAGTAGTTACATAACTAGTTGTTCAGTTTTCTTTACTAGTTAAAGTTCATTTCTTGAAGTAAATTATCTTATTAAATCCCTAGTGTTGATTCTGTTTCTGATGTTTTAATATGGAGTCTCTTCAGCTTAGGACGAAAAAATGTCAATAAAGAGTGTATATGCCTCATATACCATGGCTGTAAAGATTTTTTACTGGATGCAAAGACAGCCATATCAGCCAAATACATAAACAATAGCTTTTATAATATTAATCTTTTTCTTGGCGAGTTTCTTAAACTGTTGTGATGCCATTCGGAAATGGCAAGCAGTTAAAGGGCCTTATTCATGAAAGCAAAACAAATTAGTTAATAAAAGTTTTTTTTCCATAAATATACACATTTATAAAAATGTTCATAGTTCCAAAATGTTAAGTGCAAGCAAAACTCACACATGGTGATAAGCACACGTAAAGTATGTGTGAAGTCTCAAAGATAAAAAGTGTTATTAAGCATAACTGAGTTTAAATTAATTACTATCTAAAGAATTGTACATATAATGCATAAAAATTTAAAATAAATTACAATCAACAAGCAATATGCTTAATAATATAGCTGATACTCAGAGAATGTTGGCCATTTCTGAAATGGTAGACTCCCTTACTCAAGTGAGACACAAACCCATAGAACATGTGCATTACCACACATTTTTATCATAATAATGTAATAAGAAAATGATTGCATTACATATTTCTCTTGGCATGGTATTCATTTGTCAAAATAATGTCAAATACTTATTTATGCCCAGCAGTGCTTCATAAGTATGCTGTTTCATTCCTAAATTTTGTGAAATGGTCCAGTAAAAAAGTACGAATGACTGATTCATTGAAATTCAAGCCAAGCGACAACTGTTCATTTTGATAGTAATTTACGAACAATTTTGTAGCTGAGCATTATGCTGCGGGAGAGATGAGCACCTTTTAAACCGTAATTGCTGATAATAATAATAATAATAGTAATAGTAATAGTAATAATAATAATAATTATTATTCTAGCAGACAGGAGAAAACACATTCAACTGCTAAAAAGTGAAATCACAAAGATACTGTGTACAGAAATTATTTGTGGGGTCAATTTACCCGCTTCAAACCCTTTTACTTCTGAGATGGTTTTACCTTAGTGAGTTTTAAAGGTAAGCTTGTGGGTTAAATTATTTAGTAATGATTATATTGTGCATTTTTATGAATATGTTCACATTACCACCAACATTTTTTGCCTTACGGTATTTATTCTGTCAGTTGATAAACAACAAATACATTACAAAATGCTACTTAATAGCCATGGAGAGATACATCATTCTGTAGTTTTAAGCACCTGCATAAGATGCCCATGTCTTATTAAAATAATTGGTATGACCATTTTACGTCATTGCTGCAGCATCTGAAACTTTGTACAAAATAATATGGTACAGTGATGTGAAAAAGTTAAATGTTTATAATTTGTGTAATTTGTTCACTGTAAAAAGACCTTAATAATGTCTCAGTTTTGTCATATTTGAAGTGTCCCTGAATTTCAAATAATGGTTATTAAATAGACCTGATGGATGTCAGATTCTGATTATATGTTACAGCTTATATAACTATTTAGATTTGCATGTAAGTTACTTAGAGCTAAATTCACATTTTAAAATAGACTATCTTTGTTGTCTCAGGACAACAACACTCTGATTGTGATCAAATCCGCCTTAAAAATATTACCAGCTTGATTTGTAACTACAGTTGAACAGCGAGTGAGCCAGCTAAAAGGTAATGGGTATTGGTGATTATTGTTTCAGTATTACTGACATACATCAATGAAAATGTGGCGATTCTAATGCCTTGAACTGTATGATTGATTTGGCATTTCTGGGGCCTAATCAGATACAGTACAAAGCAAAATTATTCTAATAATGTATCTGATTATTTTAAAAGGAAATTCAGCTTAACTTAACTTGTAGTGCTTTCTAATGCAATAAAAACTACTGGTGTTGTCTTAAGCAAATGCCATTATGTAACTTTCAGTATTATGTCTCTTCTGTGTCTTTGGCTTTGTTCAAATTCAGATTTGAGCATAACTGTGACTTTAGCTGGATAGATTTTGTAGGCTTTTCTCAAGTGAATCCACGCCTCATTCAAATCAGGGCTTCAAATAGATTGGCATTTACGTCAGTTCGGTGCTGGATGAATCAATACATCAACATGAATGAACTCCAGGATGACATATTATCTCAGCCTGTAGCACTTCTGTCTGTGTGAAGAGCTGTCCATTTAATCAAACTAAACAAAACAAAAGAAACAAGCCACTTTTATGAAGAAATATTGTGCTCAGTGAGCAAACGTCAGTTTGCAAAGTCGTTGTAGCAGTGCCAGTTTAAAATAAAACATTCATATAACATAACATTTACAACTAAATGCAAATAAACTAAAAGTAAAATAAAACTTAATAAAACAACTGGACATATTATTAAAGGTTATATAAAGTATAATCCTTTGTGGAACATATTATCCCTTGTGTCAGTAACTCTCTTACTGCTGGGCCATCTGCTGACACCTTGTCACAATTATATTTTATTTACAAAATTAGGATATTTAGAGGTATGTAACTGTACACTCTGTTTACAGTACATTTTAAGAAAGAAGAACTTGGCACACTTCTTTCTGGACAATGTTGCACATTCCCCATGGCATATATCCTTGCAAGCTCTGTCAGGTTGGATTGGGAGCATCAGTACACATGAATTTCCAGCTCCTTCCACAGATGTTCAATGAGATGCGGGTCTGGGCTCTGCCTGGGCCACTCAAGGACATTTACAGGCTTTCTCTGAAGCCACCTTTTTCATCTCTTGTCTGTGTACTTCAGGTTGTTGAATGTTGGAAGGTAAACCATAGTCTGAGTTCCAGTGTGTTCTGGATCAGTTTTTATTCAAGGATCTTGGTGTAGTTTCCCTCTGTCAAAACTAGTCACTCCGCTTCCGCTGCTGAAAAACATCCCCACATCATGATGCTGCCACTGCCATGCTTCACCATAGGGATGGCATTAGCTAGCTGATGAGCAGTGCCTGGTTTTCTCCAGATGTGAGCCTGGTATTCAAGCCAAAAAGTTCAATCTTGGTTACATCAGAATACAATACAATCAGAAGCAGAAAATTCTGGGTCCCTTATTACCTCACTGGCCAATGCCATCTTTCTTGATTGCTCAGTTTGGCAAGGTGGCCAGGTCTAAAAATATTATTGGTGTTTCCAAACTTCTTTCATTACAAATTATGTTGGCCAGTGTGCTCTTTGGAACCTGTAAAGCTGCTGCAATTTTTCTGTACCCGTCCCCAGATCTATGCCTTTACACAATCCTGTTTCTGAGGTCTGAAGATAATATATTTGACCTATGTAATGGAGTTTGCTCTAACATGCACTACCAATTAATTGTATGCAGGTTCTGGCAATCCCCAATCATGTCCAATCAATTGAATTTACCACAGATGGACTCCAATTAAATTAAATAGAACCATCTCAAGTAGTATCATTGGAAACAAAATGCATCTCATCCTACATTTGGGTGCCATGTTAAATGGTTTGCACACTTGTGTACATATGGTATTTTACATTTAGATTTTTTATAAATTAGCACAAATGTCTAAAAACCTGCTTTCACATTGTCATCTTGATGTTGAATTCTGTGACAAAGAATGATATCAATCTATTGTACAATAAGTCTGTAACACAGTAACAATAAACTACAGAGAATGTGTGGACCTTGACTGTACCTAATACAGTCATCATTCATACTTCATAGATTCCACCATTTTGTTCGAGAGATGTTCATATGCTATTTTTAGTGCTTTCTTTGACAGAAAATTACCTACCAATTTATTATTAATACAGATTCGTTTAATAGTATAGATGAACATGTTCAGATGTACAATACTGTACAAGTCTTAAGAACATGTAAGAAAATCTGTAACTAATTAGACTAAAAGTATTGAAATATGATGCAACCCCAAATCAGACGGACAGTATGACAGTATAAAAAATGCTAATTTAAAAAGTGCAGTGTTCCTTGCATTTAATTTGGCTTTTATTTCATTGCAGATAGTATGAACTTAACATATTTCATCTTTTGTCTGGTGAACTTCAGTACATTTTTAAGTACAAATCCATTGCTGCATTTCAGGCCTGTAACATATTCCAAAAAAGCTGGGATGTTAAAGCACTTACCATTTGTAATATACTGCTCCCAAAAATTCTTATAACAATAATATTCCCTGCTTTGTGAGCAGTGTATTTACATTTCATCTCACTATAAAATATATTTTAGTACTGAAGATAAGTGATTTAGTATTGTAGGTGTATTTTTGCCCCCTTCTTCTTGCAGACGTTAAAATGTGCAACAGTACAGGTTTTTTGCCACATTTTCAAAAGTCTCCACATTATCTATTGGGGACAGGTCAGGACTACAGGCAGGCAGGCCAGTCTAGTACCCATACCCCCTTCTTCTACAAACATTTCTTTGCATGAACGTCCTTGAAAATTGTCATTTTGACTCTAAGATCTCAGTGTATTTTTCTGCATTAATGCTGTCATCACTGGGGTATAAATGACCTTTGCCAAGGGTATTGACACAGACTCATACCATAACAAACCCTGGTTTTTAGGCTTGTAGCTGATAATCGTCTGGATTGTACAATCCATCCTAGATGCCTCCAAGCCCAGTGAAGTTGATGCTGGCTTCTGGACATTGGTTAACATAAAGCTTCCTGTTTTGGAATATTTGTGAATGTAGACACATAGAAATGTTGTTACCTGAAAAATGTTTGCCAAAGTAATCCCTTTCCCATGTGATTATATCAGCTATTGGAGAATGACAGTGCCATCGGGATATGAGATCATGGGTCTTGAGGTTAGGTTTGCACGCTTGCCGTTTAAAGGAACTAAAATGACTCCAGATTTTGTGAATCATTCAATGACATTATGCACTATGGACCTTTTTGCTGGTTCCCATGAGGTTATATGCTTTTTTTGCAGAAACTGAAAGAAGATGAGTCAAAAGATTTGTGTTAGGCTCCTGGTGTTGATATTAGAGTTAGAGGTAGGTGTTGATAAATAGATCCAATTAGCTACAGTAATAACTTTGTCAATGAGTGGTCTCAAAGAAAGTAACACATGGTATGGTGTTGTCCAGGGTGAATAGTGGAGTGGTGAAAATGGTAAATTGTTAAATGAGAGCTAATTGGTGTTTTTAATTATTATTTTTTACAATTCTTCCGTTACCCTGCCGAAGATCAAGCAGATAAGAAAGTGAGTATATGGTGTTTCTAAATTGTCCTTTAGTGTTTGAGTGTGTGAGTGTGTGTGCCCTGTGATGGATTGGTAGCTTGTCTAGGGTTGTTTCTGCCCTATCCTGCTAGCTAGGCACAAACCTTCCCACAACCCTGACCAGGAATAAACGGATAAGAACATAAAAAATATATGAATAAATGATAGATGAGAGCTACGTGTGGCTGAATATAAGAGGGAAGACCAGTTTTTCGGTTCAACAGGGTGATGGCTCTCTCTGATAGGACAGAGATTGCTACATCTGTAGTACCTTGCAGATGGCAGGAAGATGCAGATTTCATGGCAGGGGTGCGTAAAGATATTTGAGATTTGTGATGAGATTGAGTGTAATAGTGAGATAGAGGTCGATCTTTGGAGGCAGCGGGTGAGATAGACAGTCCTCAGTGGGGCTTTGATGATACTTTGAGTACTATTGACGACATTGCAGGGTGTTCCTATCGAGGACCATGCAGCTGGGGTATCACATCAAAGTGATCTCAATGCTGCAGCTAATAGAGGTTGGTAATCCGGTTTTATTGAAGTGTACTTTTGTGTGTCCTGCAAAAACAGTACAGTAATTACTTTAACCAGTGTTGTGGTGTTGACTGACCATGTCAGGTCCTCTGATATGTGAATAACCTGGAAATTGAAGCTTGAGACCCGCTGTATGTTACAGTTGATGTAAATTGGAGCAGGTACCTCACTATCTATTCTGAAGTCCATTGAGTTCCTTTGTCTTGTCAGTGTTTACTTACATTGTAAGATATCTCAGCAGGTAGCAGGTATAAGGTATCTGAGACTTCGGACAGTCTTCTGGTTGGGAGTGCATATACTATGACATGAAATTCTGTCTATGTAGGCAACTCACTAGGTTTTTATACAGATCCGTTGAATTATAAATAGGTCTGTATACATACATAGTAATCAAACTCTGAACAGATCTGAAACCTAATACTAAATGTATTACCCTTTTTCAAGGTTAATGTTTGAAAATCTAAAAAAACCCATGTCTAATTTTACACAATTTCATTCATTACAATCATTGTTTTGCATTCCTGCTTAAACCAGTGTTAGTTGTCTTAAATGATGCTTTTTGGAATGTGGAGAACAAGTGGAGTCCAAGTGAAGACTGTGCCAGCAATTGAAACCGTGATCTATGGGACTGTAAGGTGCCAGTGCTAACCACGTGCTGTAACAAAAATTGTGAAAAAACTTGGGTGTTGGGTGTCTACTGCACAGTACTGTGCTTTAAAAACACACTGGCAAGTTTACAATACAATAGCAAAAACAATGGCAAAATAACTAGGGAATCATGAAATATCACAGCAGTATATGAAGAATACTGCCAGTCATGAAGATGAACTGTAAACCAGATTAGCAACACTCTGAGATAAATCAGATGTTTTAAGGTCTAGCATAAAAAGCATGACCCCAGAGGCTTCACCAAAACATACAGCAGACTGATAAATGTCAAACACGTATAATTCAGGTTATATCTTGATGTTAAGTAGTGCTGTACTGCACAGCCTTGTAATGTGCAAGGTTTCAAAAGCGAAAGACTTATGTACTGATGAGATTAAGATTAATATAATGGTAAAATAATGAAATGAAGATAAATGTAGGGTGAAAAGAAACTGCACATGATCCATTGCAATCCACATCATCTGTGAAACAGTGACATAGTGTATTAATAATGGTTTAAAAGAATAGCTGATAATATTATGTAGCTTGAAAAGAGATTTATTTCAGTAATTTAACAAGGCAAAACTGAATATAACATGGGTTAAAGTACTAAATGTACTTTTGTATTAACTCACACGCTGTAGGTTTTATAATGCCTCTCTTTTCTATGTAGAACAGCTTTGTTCTGATTTGGCATTAACAAGGAACACAGAAGTTTCATGTGAGAAAGGGACTCCTTCGGTAGTGGTGGAATCATGGTATGGCCTGGGATCAGCATTGGTGATCGTACTGAGCTCCACATCATCAGAACTGGATCACTGACTGCTGTCAGATACCGAGATGAGGTCCTGCACCCTATAGTGGTACCCTATACTGGAGCAGTTGGAAAGAACTTGGATGATAATGCAAGGCCCCACCATGTGCATCTTGTCAACAACATGCTTCAGCAGGCAGAAATCGAACGCATGGACTGGCCTTCATGTTCTCCAGACGTGAATCCCACTTGAACATGCTTGGGATGTACTGGTAAGACGTCTGGCAAACTTTCCAATGCCTCCCACAACACTTCTTGAGCTGGAAGTTGCCCTGGAACATGAGTGTTAGAGGATCCCACAAGAACCACTAGACCGGTTCACCACTGATCCTGTCCATGCCCCATCACTCCCACCACTGTTTTGGCAGTCTTGGCTGGCCATATGGCCCTCTGAACAGTCAATGTGTGGCACTCTTGTCCAGTTTGACATGTTCTGTTCACCCCATGAATATGTCACTTCACAATAATTGAGTTTGCATCTCATTTGCATAATTAAACAAGTTTCTTTGACTTTTCAATTGCTTTTATGCGGACAAAAGTAGCGAAACACTGTGTTTCATTTAGTCCCATTGCCACAGGGGTAAAATCAAGCCCCTCACCATGGAGCCTGATTTGTGAAAGAAAACATCTGTCAAAGAAATGGTCAGCCTAAAGAGCTCACTGAATTGGAGTGTTGTATTGTAATAGGATGCCACCATTGCAACATGTCAGTTTATGGAATATCTTCCATCCTTGATACTCCATCTTTAACTCTGGGGTCACAGAGTGCTGAGGCACATCAATAACTCAAAAACTCCTCTGGCATGATATATTTATATTATTATACATTTATATAATTTAGCAGACACTTTTATTTAGACTGACTTACAGCATATGCAATCCGAATAATTTAGGGCTAAGGGCCTTGCTCCATGTGCCAGCAAAGGAGGCTTGGCATTGATGGGACTGGGATCTAGTACCCTAATCATTGAGTCATCACAGTCTTTTTTGAGAAACATTTGT
The DNA here is from genome assembly GCA_034780255.1 of Parotocinclus maculicauda. Taxonomy (NCBI): domain Eukaryota; kingdom Metazoa; phylum Chordata; class Actinopteri; order Siluriformes; family Loricariidae; genus Parotocinclus; species Parotocinclus maculicauda. Next base: position 5,647 of record JAUZSU010127712.1, on the reverse strand, counting down.
AATTTTTAATGGGAAGCAACTTGTGGGACTGTGGTGGCCTAGCTGTTAAGATACTAGTCTATGGACTAGAAGGTCCTTGGTTTAAAACCCACCTCTGTCAGGCTGTTACTGTTGACTCTTGAGCAAGGCCCTTGCATCAGTTGTAAGCCGTTTTGGATAAGGGTGTCTAAAAATGATCTAAATTGAGTGAGTTTTTGGATGAATCCTTCAACAGGACAGTGATCCATTTGTCTGAAAACACACATAGTGAGCACAAAATCAAAGTTTTAATATTGAATCTGCAACAGGTGACATGATTCTGAAGGATTTATACAGATTCTGTATTGAGTAATGTGTAAGATATCGTGACTGTATTTTCTAGTCTTAACAAGCATTATGGTGTAGATGGCAGTTGAAGGTGGAACAAATGCAAGTGTGCCAATAAGTGCATTTAAATATTTTTTCTTTAAGTTAATTTACTTGCAGGATGGCATGGTGGTTTAGTGGATAGCACTCTTGATTCATAGCTCTAGAGATCCCAGGTTAATATTCTGCCTCAGACTCAGGTACTCTTGTTTCTTCCCACATTCCAAACACGTAGGACATTGAAATGGATTAAGCAGGAATGGAAATAAATAAATACTCCAATTAAATTAAAATTTAACTATTGTGCATTTATGTCTTTAAACTATGTCTTCTTACTGGACACAATGATTACTCAATCACAGTTGAAGTTTGAATAAGTCATCTAATTGAACTTGTCAAAATACTGAAAGAGGTGGATAATTGGTTTAACATTGGTTAATGAGAATAGTATTTGACATTAATATGCTTAAGTGTCTGCATTCTGCTAGCCACTAGGTTTGAGGCCCTCTGGTGCCTTCTGGCCAGGTCATGGTTCACACAGACATTTATCTGCCACCTATGAAACACTTTTAAGATAACTTCCTAGATGGGTTAACCCCATTCACTTCTCGACCCATGTCACCCTAACATCTCATGTGATGGCAGGGTGGGGCAACAACTTGCATCTCTTGTGACTCATTTTTCGACTGAAGAAGTCTTTTGGATGAGAGGTGAAACGTCTACCATGACATAATTGGCCCTGTCTGAGGCATGTGAGGCTGGATGGGGTGATCCCAACCAAGATAAAGAAAACAATTACAAAAAAGAATAATAAAGATAACATATTTAAACATTGCAGTCAGTGCATATGCATTTGCATCTGTAATTATTAATAAGCATGGTGGTTAAAAATATAAAATACTTTTAATGTAAAATAATAACTAAAAACTTCGTAATACAGGGTGAGTCAAAAGTTACAGGACACCATTTTATTTCAAAAGGGAAAATTACATATCTGAATACCCCAGCATTTAATGGGTGAGGGGCCCACAGTTAACTGAAAATGGAATTAACGATTCTGATGTCCGTGGAACACAGATCTTGTATATCATAGATGCAGACTTCAACAACCGGCACCCAGAAAGACCATCAGTTTCACACAGCACTGTTGCATCCGTCATAGCCAAATCCTGAAACACTGGGACTGTAGACGACAAGCTATGTAGTGGGTGTCTAAAGACAGCTTACAGCAAAGAAACCTCAACAGTGGTTTTGGCAGCTTCTGCGAAAAGTTCACAACACAACACACAATGTGTCCTGTGACTTTTGATTTACCCTGTTTAATTAACGAAGATATGTTGTGTAACTGATATTTTTAATTTTCTGACCCTTTGTAAATGTATCTAAGGTTAACTCTTTAAAATGGGAAGAATCCTGTGTTTTGACAAAAAAATTATAAAATGTAGGGGTGCCAATTATTGTGAAACATGTGAAAACATAATTGCAAAGACACTGCATTAAGAGTAGATTCTTCCACAATGAGAGGAAATACAATCTTTTAGCTGTTATAACATCATGGCCACTGTGTCACACTGAGTAACATAAGCTGTGGAAAAAATGGGAGTACATTCAATTTAACAGGACAGGGCTGAGAAATAATACTTGCAATGGGACAACTTGACAACCTCATGCCTCTGATGAGAATGCAGTTATAAGTGTGTCTACGTGTGGCTGGGCAAGCTGGGGTTATGTACATCCTCTAACCTCAGGTCCAATTAGCATTGACATTTTTGACATTTGTAGTCATTAAAGGATATTGAGGATTGTGTGGATGTGTTTGTGGAAGTCAGACAAGGTGTATCTGTCAGGCAGAGTATAATTAGTGCTTGTAATTAAGCCATTGCAAAAGTTTTTCCTGTCTTTTGTAGGATAAAAGTCTCTAGGTCACTAAGAGTTTTCTGCTTGACCTAGAGCCTAATTTGTCTCTGAAGGCTGCCTGCTCTACATCCTAACCCGATCTATGATCGGGTCAGTGGAAACTCTTATCTGTGTTTAGTCCTTCACCCTAGTGCACACTGAATGCATGTTGCACCTGACACTAAAAAGGGGACTGTTGGGAGTTTCCTTTAATTAAGGTCTAATAAAGCCCTGCATGTGAGCAAGAGCATTCCAGTCACTTGCTGGGTCTAATAATTTTTTATGGATCACAGAATTCACTTGTTGAAACAGAATGGGGAAATTATTATTAATGAATTTTGTTGATGACTGTTATTTGTGGTATATGGTATGAAGTGTTTTAACTTGAGGCAGGAAATATTTGTCCTCTGGAAGATTGCGCTGTGACAGGTGGCTAAATGTCAACGACAGGCTTGAGTGCAGGGCATACTGATATGCATCTACTTTGCCATTCTATTTCACACACGGTTCTTATCAATAACTGATAGCAATCTGAAACGTTTTTGCTATCTGGCCTTTAAATGAGGAGGTAAATTGAGACCACACTTCCCTCACTGCACCATGCTGTATACCCCACCCTCCCACCCCCCTTGGTGTTCTGTGTTAGTCGGGGCTTTGTCTGTGCTGTTGGTTGAAATAGCTCCTTCCCCTTGAACAATACAACTTACCAAGGTCGCCCTTGTCAGTCACAGAAACCTGACCCCTATGTGTGTCTGTGTTTGTGAGTGTTTCTGTGTGTACTCGTGAGTGTTATTTGGGGGATGGAGAATCAGACTGACTGTTGCTGTAAATGGCTAGGCATGTGAAACTGGCTGAATGGAGGAGGGTGGCTTATGTGTGGATTCAGGTTTCTGTTCAGTGGTGTGAGAGACTTTGAGCCACAGACAAGCACTCACCCCTTTACTCTAATCCTTCTGTCAAAAACTAAATATGTGATCACTCTCTAACAGGGGCAGCATTAAATGGCCTATAAACTGTAGCACAATGTACTCTGTATGGCTAAAAATATTTGGACACCAATTCTCTGCCCTTCAGCTGCACCCACTAATATATATTTCCTGATACCACTTCTTTACTTTCAATACTGATACAACAGCTTTGGATATCTTCCGATACCAGAATCAATCCAGTAGTTTGTTTAAGTCTTGAACAAGTAATAATAATAATAATAATAATAATAATAATAATAATAATAATAATAATAGTAATAATAATAATAATCTTCTTGGTATGTGATTGCTAAGGTGTTGGCAAGATGTAAAATATTACAAATATAATATCCAAATAAAAAATTAAATTAACAAAACATTAGTTTGTCCATATAAACTGCTTACAAAAATGAGTGGATATAAGGTGTCCAGATATTTATGGTATATAGTCATTGAGCTGGTAAAATGGCTAGTAATAAGACAAAAAAATCCACATTTAAATATAAATGTTTAATATTTGTTAAATGTGCTTACTATAGTTAAAAAAGATAAAAAATCAGTCTAATTAAATAGTGCAGTGACTGTTTTAAAGTCTCCATTTGTATATTTGTGAACTAGGTCAAAACCCAATTTTTCGCAAAGCAAGGCATCACCTGTCTGTAAGGGATGCATCCAAATGTGACTAAAATTAACAGAGGGTTACAGAGTTTGTTGCTTGGAGAATTCCTGTTTCATTTTTTCCAGTGCTTATTTCAGGTTGTGACATTAAACCAACAAACAGTGCTTCCACTTCCTGAAATGCTCCTGTAAAATTCTAATTGGTTATGATTGTGTATGATATCACTTGACATACTATGATGATTACATTACATCTTGTGTTCTGGGCTAGATTCATATTATAAAGCATATATTCATGAAAAGTCCTTAGACAGACAGTTGCAGCGGAATGGGATTTATTGAAAAGTATATAACACTGTAATGTTACTTGGTGTAGTGTTACTTGGGGGTTTTCAAAATAGTTCAGATTTCTTGCGTATTAATAATTTGTAACACTTTCCACATGCACCTTGTAATATTGTCAGTTTGAATCTTAAGTAAACCATATGAACTTTTCTCTAACTTTACCCAGTCAAAAGGCTGACATTTGTTGTCCCCAAAATACAGCTTGCATTAAAATGGATTGCTGCTGGCAATTTGGGTAAACATGTTATTGTCTATTCTACAACCCGTCTATACTACAATTCCAATGAAGTTGGGACGTAATATAAAACATAAATAAATTCAGAATATGATGATTTGCAAATCCTTTTTAAACGCATATTCAATTAAATACACTACAAAGACAAGATATTTAATGTTCAAAAGAAGAAACCTTATTGTTTTTTTGCAAATATTCATTTTGAATTTGATGCCTGCAACACGTTCCAAAAAAGTTGGGACAGGGGCACATTTACCACTGTGCTACATTACCTTTCATTTTAACAACAATATATAAGCATTCGTGAACTGAGGACACTAATTGTTTGTCACACCCACGGACTGCTCGCGCGACCAAACTCAGCCCACCACACGTGCACCCTCACCATCCTTCTGATTAGACACACCTGGTACTCATTTACTGCCATAATTACACGCACTATATATTCCTCTCACCACAACTCTCACTTTGCTAAGCAACTTAATTGGCTATCCTTGTTTGCCACGCACTTCATACCAGTTTGTTTATCGCCTTGTTACCGTTTTTGACACTCGCTTCGTTCCTCGACTTGGTCCTTTGCCATTTCCTCCAAGCTTTTTGCTTGCTGTTTTTGAAATAAACACCTGTACCGCTGCGCCTGAGTCCCCCATTTTTAGCGAACTTTACGTTAAAGCTTTGTAGGTGGAATTTTTTTACATTTTTGCTTGATGTTCAACTTCAGTTGCTCAACAGTCCGGGGTCTCTGTTGGTTTATTTTGCGCTTCATAATGCGCCACACATTTTTAATACGAGACAGGTCTGCACTTCAGGCAGGCCTGTCTAGTACCTGCACTCTTTTACTACGAAGCCACGCTGTTGTAACATGTGCAGAATTGCATTGTCTTGCTGAAATAAACAGGGATGCCCCTGAAAAAGACGTTGCTTGGATGGAAGCATATGTTGCTCCAAACCCTGTATGTACCTTTCAGCATTAATGGTGCCTGCACAGAAGTTGGGCACTAACACACCCCCATATCATCAGAGATGCTGGCTCTTGCTGGTATTGCATATTCTCTTTAGGTCCTAAAAGCAGATAAAGTGTAAAGAGTATATAGTGTATAAATATTAGTTGGCCATTTATGAGGAAAATCTTAAATATTTATGAGTAAATATTTTAATATATATCAGTGGCGGATGCTGGTCTTTCAAGGAGGGGAAGCTCAATTTCGGCCTACATCATAAAATGATTCGCTCATTTCGC
>JAUZSU010127702.1:0-17190 GCA_034780255.1 Parotocinclus maculicauda | reverse complement strand
TATTATGCTTCGCATGCTGAGTACCTATACATTGTGTTGTAGATCGTTTTGAAAAACTTGGTTGCAAATTAATTTTTCAATAAACAAAATTCGTAAGCAACAGTAGTTTTTGTTTGTACATTCGCTATACGTGTAAATCACACAATAAAGGTTTAATAAACATTTCATATGTTACATAGCACGTCCCGTCTTGTAACATAGAGCATGTTCGTTTAATCGGACCAGCCGTTTATTAGGACCAAAACAATTGCCTCCTGATGTGGTCCGATTAACCGGAATTGACTGTATTTATATATAAAATAAATCATTGTTTATTTAGTCAATTGTTTGTTATCTGTTAGTTTACTATCTGTGTTTATCTCCCCTCTCTGGTTAACCTTTTTCGATCAAAAATTATTTGTCTTTCAGCCAAGAACAGATAGTGACATTTCCTGAAAAAGAGTTTTGGGGGCTGAAGTTTCAGTGCATCTCTGTTTTAATCAGTTAGTGCTTCAGTATTAAATAACTTGCACTGCACATTATGTTCATCCACAGGAAAGCATAAATCGGATGAAAGCGTCAATCATTGAACTTGAAAACATTGAAGAGACACAGACTGAGGATATCAGTTCTCTGGTATGTATTCAGCGATTGGGATGAACATTGTATTGTATTTTTACGGTAGAGTTAGCTGCTAGTATGGTTGCCTCACAGCTCCAGAGATCCTTCTGACTCTCTCTTCCCAGAGGCCAAAGATGTTAGGTGAATTGGTTGCTCTAAATTGGACCAGTATGAATGTGTCTAACTAATATCCATGTATCCTTGCTCCTGACATAAATGCTGACACAACGGTTAATAATTATGGAATCAAACCCAGGCTTAATAGTGTTAAAATTTAAGTTTAATCTCGCCAAATGTCGATATTGTGTTTTTTGTTATTTTTAGGAAGAAGATGCACAGGAAAATGAGCAGAAAATTAAATTGGAGAGAAAAGTTGTAAAAGAGGCGCAGGTTGAACTTGAGAAGCACAATAAAGGTCTCGTCGAAATTGATCGGAAACACAAAGAGGCTAAAAATAAGAGGGAGCAACTTGCGGATGAAATGGAGCAGCTAAAGGTCGGCCTAAATTACCAAATTGGACTCAAAAACCTGCAATTAAACTAAATACATTCTGAGTTTATTGTTATGTCCTAAACAGGAGGAGCAGGTAAAAGCAGAGGCTGGGAGCAGTAAACTTGATCAGACCCTCAGGATTTTGGAACGGAAGCTAAAGGCACATCAAGACAATGTTCAAGCTATGAAAGACGAACTCGGTCAGCGAAAAGATGAAAAACAGGTATCCACAAGCAATCTTAGTAGCCGTCTTTACTGATTGTTGTGCTGTTTTTAAGTGCCCATATACAGGGTATACTCACACTGATTCCGGATGCCTTGAACTGCACCAGGGCCCAATTGTCCCCTACTTACTCTCCCAATCCCCCACTCCCAGTATGCTTCAAAATGAAACATGTACTGTACAAAAAGAAACTTTCATGGTCCTGTGGGGAAAACAGGGTGAAGGGGGTTACAAAGGGTGACACAAAGTGCACCTCTGTTGCAAGGGAAGCGGATAAAATAGATGAGTGTAAATTTTAGGATGTGGTTTTAATGTAAGGTCTGATTGATGTAAGTTCTTAATATGACTCTAATTAACTATAATAAACACAGACCATGGTAATGCCAGTGGCTGCAGGTGCTAATGGGAAAGGCTTATTTTACTTGTTCCGGTCCTCTTCCAAATGTATTTTTCTTCGTAGTCGTTAGTTTCAGATTGGATGAAGTTCTGCCTTGTAGCAGGCACAGGGTCTAGTTAGCCACGTGTACCATCACGTGTACTCTTGTGTGTGCATTTTCTACTGTCTCACAACCTAGGACTCAATGCTCTCATATAAAATGGAACAACCGTTACCTTTTAGTTAACCATCACATAGACTGCAGATCATGTGGCTCACAGGTAAAGGTCTTTTTAAAAATCTGTGCTTGAACTCTGAACTGGGCTTGAAACGTGAATATTAGGTTTTGCAGTTAGGTGCAGTGATGACCTGGCAATAGTTTCAATGAACAATATTGCCAGCCCCTTGTGACTCCACCATGGTGCTTAATAACTTTGCACCGAAGAACTAATAATACCCTTGCTGACAGACTGGAGCAGTGTTACTACTTACATTTTGCGTCCCGATCATTAGGATATTGAAGCAAAAGCCAAAGAAATCGATCCGGTTCCACAAATCCCGGATAGAAGTGCAAAGAGCATTGACACAGAAATCACACGGTTGCGCCAGAAGATCAGCTCAATGGAGAGCACCCATGGCAACCAGGAACAAGTCATCAGGTACAAGGACATCTAAACAAAATGTTTACCAGTATATTTTGAGTAGAAATATCCATGGTAATGTGAGATTTCTTCTCAGGGAGTATGCAGAGGCTCATGGTAATTACAAAAACAAATCCAGCCAACTGAGAGATCTGAAGAGATTCATTGATCATCTGGACAACATTATGACTGACCGACAGGCTCGATATAAAACATTAAGAAGGTAGTAGAACTTGTACTGTGCGATTATGAATACTGTAAATCACCAGGCAGACTTACAGTCCTAAAACACTTGCTTGATTCATTGCTTGTATTGAGTTGTCTGGTTTATTCACCAAATATCCCCTGTGTGTTGTTGTGGCAGGTCTCTCTCTGTGAGATGCAAGCTATATTTCAACAATTTTCTCATCAAACTGCACTGCTGTGGTTCCATGATGTTTGACCACAACAATGAAACTCTCTCCATTTCAGTATGTTATGCTCTGATTACGCAATTTCTCAGCTCACTGATCTCGTAAACTTGTTCACTTGTTCATCTTTTGCTTGCTCAATTAATTCAGCTCATTATGGCTGTGATATTTATGCGATGAGTTGAACTATGGAAATGCTTAAGGCTTACAGTCCTTGTATGCCTGTTAACTGCTATTAATTATGTATAATTTATTATTTTAGTTTGTGTTTTTTGGTATGATTTGGATTCATACAGTACACAGTTACACAAACAAGCATATATGGGCACTGGACTAAAATATCTCAGACTTATTATCTCAGGCTATTTTGGTCTTTGGTCTCATGTTCATTTTTCTAGGATGCTCACAAACACACTCACTCACACAGGGCAGTTTGAGCATCCAGTTAATGTAATGCATGGCTTTACAATGTGGGAGACCACTTGAGTACCCAAGGAAAACCAAATTGGACACAGGGGCACCTTGAAAATACCACTGTAGTCTAGACTATGAATCGAACCGCTGATGAAGCCGATGATGGATGGTGATTCTATCTTGAAGTACAAAATGATAGTAAAATGAACACACATGGAGAAACTAACTATGCTCGCTGTATACATCTGCCATCTTTGCCAGCAGTTTAAACAGCTGATGGGGGCTGTTGCTGCATAGAGAAACATTGGCTGACCTTGACTCTCTACATGGCCAGATATATATTTGCAGCATCTAGCCATCAAAAAAGCAAAAGTTTGATTTAAGTTGATTGATTGAAAGTGCTATAGATTGACTGACACCGCTCAGTATAGGCACAGTATATTATGCTACATAATGCAAGAAGCACATAGTGTTTGCTGTGTTCATTTGATGTCCTATGTCTTTAGGTGAAGCCTCCAGGTCGGGAGAATGACAACATCAATGACATGCGTTCTCTGTCTGGTGGATAACGTTCTTTTTCCACTGTTTGCTTCATTCTCTCCCTGTGGGAGATTACTGAATCACCTTTCAGGTGTCTGGATGAGTTTGATGTGTACATGGTAAGAGAAAGTTATTGAGATGCACCTTAAATGATATACCTGTAAGTTCATGTTTCTTAAATATTAAACCATTATCCTGTTTACATTTCTATGAAGGATATGCACAATCGCCGAATCTCACTGGACCTTCTTCTTGAGCTCTCTGAACGTCAACATCTGCGGCAGTTCATCTTCATCACCCCTCAGACCACCAGGTTAAAACACTCATCAAGGTTATGCTATGTAATGCTGAAATGGGTAATGCTAAGATATATATTATTTGATTTCTGCAGCAATCTGCCTGTGAGTGCTCACATTAAAATCCACCATCTTCAAGACCCAGAGAGAGAAACAGATGAGCTGTCATAACACGCAGTCAGCTTTAGTTTCAGAGAAGGTTATATTTTTGTAAATGCTTTGTTCTATTTATTAGTTGTGTCATGTTTTAGTTGGAACATTTAAACTCAGCAGTTGAGTTTTTCAGGAGAATGGCATTTTGTGTTGTCTCAAAAAGCCAGAGAAAAGAAGATAATGACAACATTGTTTCTTTGTTAATCTTGGGGGACAGTTCTACTACCAAGAAGTAACACAGCAATGTAAAGTAAAAGATCTGTATTATCAGCAGATTCCGTTTGACACATGGGTCCACCAGAATTACGAGACCATAAAAAATCCAGCAAGTCCACAAATGATCAGTAATTTAATATACAGGTATGTATGGTTTAACCCATCCAATCAAAGCCTGTGTGCAATCGACACCTTGCGACACCTGCCGACAGAATGAAAATCGCATACTTGGGGAAATGAAAGAGTCATCGTTCTATATTTTTGCTGTTTTTGTTTGTATCGGTAAGTGATTAAAAGAAACAAAGCTAAGAATTACTGTATTGTACAGTACTGTTCAAACGTTTTCATAAAGTATTTTATTTCACATTCATGTTTAAAATAAAACTGTAAAATTATTTAAATTACTTTCGGACAATGTCCATGTCATTTCCGTGTAATTGACGGCATGTAAACAGCACTTTTTAGAAGCCTTTTCATTATAAATTGTATTTTTATAATACTTTGGCATCTAGTCCTGGAGAACAAACCCTGCAGGTGTGCCATGGATGTCAATCAAAAGGCTGAGTTGAGATCACTCTCAATGACCGACCTGCCATCTTTCAGACACAGCCAGTTGTGTGTTCTCAGCCACACCAGAAGGAAACACTGTGACTTGAACACAGGTCCTTGCTGTGATGGGCTATATTAGATGGATAGACAGATCGATAGATGGATGGCTGGATGGAGGTACTCTTATCGATAGATAGAGTACTTTATTCATCCTCGAGGGGAAATTGCAATGTTGAAGCAGCCATATACATAATAACAAAAACACATGTAAATACAAAAAACAAAGATGAAGATAAAATATGAAAATATGTTTGTGCAGTACCAAAAATATATCTGTAGTCTTTGAATGTTTATGCAATTTGCTGCAATCAAAAATGCTGCATCACCGATTATAATTGTGGGATTCTGCTGCATAATACTTGATAAGAAAACCTAATACAGTTTGATACATAATTCCTAATATCTCCAGTGCATCAGTTCTCAATGCAGTGAAAGCTTGGGAAATGAAGGACACAATATATTGTAGCATTTGTTCTAATCAAAAAGTAATGTATATTTAAAACTGTTTTCTGAACTTTTCTTTATTTGGATAATCAGCAGCTCATAAAACTTCCTGTTTCCAGTTTATCTGTGTTTCTGTGATCTGATGTGTAATTATATGCTGACTTTTTTGTCAGTTCTGTTTTATAAACACACAAATACGCACACAGTGTGTGTCCTGAAAACAGCCCATAGACAGTTTATTGATTGGAATCACAATGTTGTTAGAGCAACCATTACATAGTGAGTTGAAGACATGCCACAAATAAAACACAACATATTACACAACCAGATGACGTCTGTAAATTTGGTATTTTGTTTCCATATTAGGTACAAATATATATATGGACAAGTTATACATTTGCAATTTGGGGATTTTACAATGCAAGCATTATTTCATATGAGGAGGATTTGTTAAATAAAAACTGTGTAGCATCCCAAGCCTTAATTGTTCTAACACTGGCTTGATGCTTCCTTTTTTGTGAAGCAAATCATATAGAAAACAGTTCTGTTTTATTAGGTATCGGTGAGGCAATGCACTTAATGAGAACTCCAGGGGTTCTTCTTTGTTATGGGAACCCTTAATGTGCATGATAGAACCATTTAGTCACTGTTCTTTTTGGAAAACCACAAGGAACGATTCAGCCCAGCATTACAATTTTCCAAGCAAGATTCCGTTTGCATGCCTTTTATTTTAAATGAGTGAGTAGTATATGTTTTAAGTATTTAAATTAAATTGTGGCACAAATATCTTGCAAAATTCCTCATCGTTCTGTTTAAAAGATGCATTAAATTACGGTATAAAGTGGCTATTTAAATGTCAATTGTGTAGAAATATTTTACAAAAAACAGTATAATAAAAACGTACCGTATTTAGGCTAAATTTGTATACCAAACATGTTTGTAGAGGATTGCTTCTTGGTTACGGGGTGAAGGGGCACTACTAGAGCCCTCCCGAGAAAGAATGGACATTGAACTGACCTCTCAAAATAAAATGACTCTACAAGCATCCAAACATGCACACAGTGATGTCATTTACAGATAGGTCAGAGGCAATGTAGGTAATGGAATTAGGCAGTCGTTTTATATACAGATCATCTGATACACTGGTTTACCAAATTTTTGGGGTATCTAATATCCAATTTAAGTGTATTTGGAAAATCCCACAAGTTTATTAGGTACCCAGTAAACCAGCAACTGATTGTGTATCAGGTTTACAATTACCAGATCAAATAAAAGCTAAACCGGTCCAAGACAGGATGTACAGCATATTGTTGCCCTTACAGATAGCGTATACAAATACACACTGTTTTTTTTGGGAGAAACATGCATCCAAGGAATATCTAATGGGCTGATGAATCACACATGTACATCTCACACATCATTATTATCATTACTGTTATTGTTTTGGCAAACCTTATATTATTTGCCAAGGTTGCCAAAAGAAGAGATAAAGATTAGACTTTACACTTAGTACACGCATGCAAATAACTTACATTTATAATCAAGTACAAGCACATTTGAGAGGCTAAAATAAACCCCTCTACCCCCCTTGATTTTAAGATCAGAGCTGACCATACTGTTTTGATAGAACTTGATACATTTATAGTGACATTTTGCTTGGAATACCTGAACCACTGTAGGAAATACAGTAGCTGACATGGTAAGTCTGATTTATAAGCGCTGTAGCTAGAAATGAGATGCCTACTGTGGAGCACTGCACTGACTAACAATGGATGGAACTATGAAAAGAATTGGACTCATTTATTTTGCACACCTTACATTGCTGAAGGTTGAAAATTAATTATTCTTAATTCTTAGCATTTGACATTCTCATGCATACTAGGTTTTCAACCACAAGAAGCAAGTTCATCTGAATAGTCCAAATATGTTTTTGTCTTAATCTTGTGGAAATGGCTGAACACGAATAAAACATTACAACATAATCAGTCCGGTGCATGCTGGCATGCATACCCTTACTTCTGCATGTCACACTGCAAAAGCAATACGATAGATGGGTCGCTCTTTGCCGCCTCCTTGAACTCATCCAGAGAGATCTGGTCATCGTTGTTCTTATCCATCTTGCTAAAGATCCGATCAACCCTCTGCTGTGGTGTAAGCCCATCTTCATTCATCTTCATCATGATCACGGTGCCAACCATTTTATAAATAGCCTTTGAAGAAAGGGGACATGTTATCCTTACTTTCAGTCTTGAACTACAAACCTTAACATTTAGCTTTGCTTTATTCTGAATGCTCACTATATAACTTGTATCCTTTTTTATATAAAGTCAAACTCCTCTATCTAAACACAAAGTTGAGGGTATTTAATCTATTTAAACTAAACCAATAATCCTTTATAATGAATGATGATCAGCATAATAATTGAAGCTGTATTGTAAATGGCACCATGAGACAGTGGAGAATGTGTGCGATCATGCACACATGCATGTGCACACTTTATGGTACCCTGCTGGGGTGTCAAGTCCTGCTGCTGGCCCATGCTGAAGAACATGCAAACCACATACAGGCAGTGGTCAGACACTATCAGGCTAACCAGTGCCCCACTGTGCACCGTTTGTAAATATCTGCATGGATATTGGTAGTCTGATATTACAAAGAATATTAAATTGCAACATACTGATGAACATGATAGGCATGGTGTTAGTGTTCTAAATATTGTGGTTCTTGAAACAAGATGTGTTTTTATATATCACTGAAAACAATTATGCCTCCCTTCTAAATCATACTGGAAAATTGGAAAAAATACTTGTGCATTAAAAAGTGTTATCATTTAGAAGCGTCACCTAAGAGATTGCAGTGTGCACTGATCTACCAAGCCAACTGTATAAGAGGTGGGTAGCAATGTACTTCATATACACTTTTACATTTGCTTAAGTAACTGTCTGAAAAAGATTACCTTCCTAGAGTCATTTTTATTTTGGGGGGAAAACGTTGTAATTGTTATATTCATAAAGCATGACTTACCGGATTTCTGCCATTAAATATATTTAAATGTCTGAATACATAAATCTTTCAAATTACACATAAGCTAAAGTTACCATTATAATTATAAACTCACCTCCAAAGGTATTGGAACAGTGTGGCCAGTCCTTTTATTTTTGCTGAAAACATTTGGGTTTGACATTAAAATATGAATATAAGACAAGAGATCAAATTGAAATTTTATTTACAGTTATTTACATCTGGATCTGATACACAGTTCAGAAGATAGCACCTTTTGTCTGAACTCACTCATTTGTATTGTGAGCAAAAGTATTGGAACAGATTAACTGAATAAGACTTAATATTTAGTTGCAAATCCTTTGCGTGCAAGAACTTCAGTAAGCCTGTGACCCACTAAAATCACTAAACTTTTGCATTCTTTTTTTGTGATGTTTTTTTCAGGCTTTCACTGCAGCCTCTTTCAGTTGGTGTTTGTTTTGGGTGTTTTTCTCCTCAGAGAGGTTATGCCTCTGCACTTTGGTTCATGAAGTCTTCTGCGAACAGTAGATTGTGATACCTTCATTGCTGCCCTCAGGAGTTTGCTGCTGATGTCACTAACAGTTGTTTTAAGGTGTTTCTTTATAACATGAACATGCATGTTTCTCTCATCAACTGCTGAGGTTTTCCTTTCTCTACGTGTTCGACATCTAGTACTTAGTACACCAGTGGAGACTTTCTTCTGCAGGACATTCCAACCCATTGTACTGGCTGTGGCCAATATTCGTGCAATGGCTCTGACTGATTTTCCATCTTCTCTCAACTTCACAATTGCTTGTTTTTCACCCATTGACAGCTCTCTGGTTTTCATGTTGGTTACTTATCTAAATATAGATGCACAATATGCACAGGTGAAACTCAAATGTGAAACTAAGTATAGACATTCAATACTATTTATTGTTTGAATAATCAAAGAAGAAGAAGAAGAAGAAGAATGTAAAAAAACACACTTGGGCAACAAAACACTCCTTGTAATCACATGTTCTGATACTTTTTCTCACAAGAAAAAATGGTGGGTTCAGAAAACAGGAGCTATATTCTGAACTGTGCATCAGATCCAGATGTAAATACCTGGAAGTAAAAGCTGAAATGCTGATCTTTTGTCTCATATTCATCTATTGATGTCAAATCCAAATGTTTTCAGTCTACAACAAAAATAAAAGGATTGACCTTAGTGTTCCAATACTTTTGGAGGTGAGTGCTTATCCTTACCATCAATATTAATAAAACAAAAATGTTTACACATTTTAAAGTGATTTTAAAATGATTATTCATTTTAATAAATTATGTGAAACTGAAAGACTGCCTGTCACCACTGACCGATGGAGTAAATCAGAATGGGCTTATAAACAACCCAGATATTAAAAGGAAAGAAGTTGTTATATATACTTATTAAATGATGCATCACTGATGTGAAATGGCTATTTGCTTTCAGATTTTGATAAATACCATGTTTTATAGTATTCTATCTATTTAATCTATTGTCTTTTCTTTGTAGTTCCGCAGAATTCTGTGTAATTTAGGTTTAAAGAGGTACATGGCTTTATTTTGTGGTGTAGGTTGATGCTCTATGTTTTGATATTATAGTGCTGTACTGCATGTTTGTGTAAAATACGAGTATCAGAATTTACTTGTATTAATAAAAACAGTTCTGTACAATGTACTGCAGATATAAATAACATTTTAATCATGTTATCTTTATTTACACATATGTAATCGTTTTTTTATATAAAATATATATTATATTGTATTTTATAACTTTGGTTTTATGAAGAAACATTAAATATAATGTTGTACACTGTTATTAGAAGAAGAGTAAAAGACCCCTAAAATACTACAATTACAATATTGTCTTGTCCCCATTACCCAGCTTCAGATTTAATATCTGGTTGTGGAGTTATTACAATGTCTATAAATTAAGGACTTAGCAGCAAGAACACATTGCTTACTTCTATGATTTCCAGCATTTCCACTCGAGTGATTTTTCCGTCTCCATCCAGGTCATACATATTGAAGGCCCAGTTCAGCTTCTGCTCAAAGCTTCCTCGTGATGTGATGGACAAGGCACAAATGAACTCTCTGAAGTCAATGGTGCCATCACTATTCTTATCAAAGGTTCTGAAGGCATGTTGTGCAAACTTGGATGCATCACCATAAGGAAAGAACTGAAAGAAAGAATGTATTATTTTCATGATTAGGGTTTTTAATAGGTTCTACTGACAAAACACCAATATCAGCATCTCAAATGTGCTACTAATGTGGACTGAGGTGGCATTGGTGGTCCAGAGTGCAAGTCCCAGTGCCAGGTTGGCACTGTCAGGCCCTCGAGCATGGTCTTTAGCTCACTATTGCTTGGGCTGTTCCATGTAAGGTACCAAAGTAATTCAGTTGTAAGTCATTCTGGATCAGCATGAATGTAATGTCAATAGAGTGTGTACCTAAGTTAATGCACTATAAATTACTAATGTTAGTTGTCAAGAACACTCTCCATTTGTGTATATTTAACTAGAAGAAGTGTGTTGTCACATTTAGTCTGGCAAATAGACATTCATCAAAGGAAGTTGGCAAATTTGGGACACACTGGCTAGCTGACAAAATCACATTCCTTCAAAACTTTGGAATACCATTAAAAAAACCTGAATTACCCATAACATAATTAAATTGCTAGTGAAATATTAGTTTTATTAAGACTGTTTCTGCCAAAACTCTCTGTTTTTTCTGTTTTTAAAATATACACAATAATATTTTTCCTCCAAGCTCATGTCTGAGTGTCAAATGTATCTGTTTCAGGCTTGTGCAACAGTTTTGGAATTATCCTGGTAGAAGAAAACATCTCAACAAAGCACAACACAAAATATAAGGTACTGGAATTCAGATCTGTTAAATTAATTCCAGTTACATGCAGGGTAAGTATTAATGTGGACAAAGCATGTTATGTAACATTAAGCACAGTAACTAGTTAGATAATATGATATCTAATTTATGACTTTGGTATTACATGTGGGAAACAGTAGGTTTATTGAGTAACAGTGGATTTATGTTGCCATTACTGAACATCATACAGGAAGGTTTGATGGCACAGTAAGACACTGAACTCGTGTTTTTTTTGTGTTGTTGTTGTTGTTGTTGTTGTTTTGGAAGCAAAGCTAAATGGCAAATTATCAATGCATGAGTAATCCTGACAGAAACATGGCTCATCGATCCACATTATTGTAGGAAATTTAAAACATATAATCCTTTTAAACTGGCAAGTATGTATAATGAAAGATCGACAGATACTGCAATGCTTATGTATCAAAAAACTCTGTGTAGTTTTTTATTGGGTTATAATGCATTATAGTCATTGACCCATTACGTAATTGATCTATTAAGTACTTCAGTATATATGAGAATGAAATAAAACACGATTCAACCAGCTCTACTCACCTTAACATACAATTGCTGGAATTCATCAAGATTTAGTTTACCACTGGGACAATCTTTCAGGAAACCCTTATACCATTGCTTAAGCTCGTGTTCGTTAAACTCTGTGTTCTTCACGAGGTCCTCCATCACCTCGGGGGTTAGCTTGCTGTTCTGCTTCCCCATGATCTTCATAAAAAAGAAGAAGCTTGTTAAGGTAGAAGAGTACTAACTGTTCATAGCTTTTAATAAACAGCTTTAACCATAATCAAATATTTACCTTTACAGAATTTGACACCCCTATCCAGAGCCACGTTTGGCTGATACAGTCTAGCATGCTCCAATCTAAGCAGCTGAGACTTAAGGCTAGCCTAAGGGTCCAACATTGGCAGCATGGCAAAACTCTCTAAATGTCACAGGGGTAAATTAAGCAGTTAAATCTTCCCAAAACTATGTGCTTCTTGCTTTATAGTAAGCGAAAATGGAACTACTGACCAGACCTTGGCAGTGGAGATCCAAATGTTAAGATACAGGATTATTGAAGAGACATTTTTACATTTTTTCCTGTCTGTACCCATGGGGAGAACCGTTAAGGATCTGGATTACTAAGTGGAAGGTTGTAAATTCAATCCTGGCTCCAGCAGTCTACTGCTCTTGGAACTTTAAACAAAACTGCAAGACCCTTAAATGTTTATTTTGTAATGTAAATACTGTATAATATATAGTATTTTTCCACATAATGTATTAAGTTCTATAATATTATTATATGCTACAAAGGAGAATGCACATATTATTGAATTTACAACATATTTGTAATTTGTATTTGTAATTTTTACAATCTTATTTAATATGTAATAATTAACACCTAAAAATAGTTATTTTTACTATTATTTTCTCTCTACATAAGTCTTGTCTATCTAAGCTGCCATGGAAAGTGCATTCATAATAGTATTATATATAAAGTACTGTTGGTATAACACACAACAACAGCTTATTATTATAAGCTTATTATAGGCAGTTCTGAAAGCAATAGTTCCGGTAAATTGCAAGGTATAACTAATAATGTGGGTGCTGAGTGTATGTGTACAATTTAAAGTTGCGAGTTTTCATTATTTTATTTAACTGTTATTAATTACTTATTTCTACTATTGTTGCAAGTTTCATTATTTCAATTAACATCTAGGCCACCCAAGGAGGATGGATCCCTTTTGAGTTTTGGACCTCCCAAGGTTTCTTCTTAACAACATTTATGGAGTTTTCCTTTCCACTATTGACTTAGGATTGCTCAATCTGAAATTGGCCTTTTAAGATAATATAATATTGTTAGCTGATTTGAAACAATACTCCATTCTAAAAAGCGCTATATAAATAAATCTGATTTGACTTGACTTAATTAGTTAGCTGCTAAAGCAAAAGTTATTGATTCACTCATTTATTCATTCTTTCTTTTTTATACTCGCTTAATCCAATTCAGCATAGTGGTGATTCGCCGTGTAACCGGCAGTAAGGGCACAAGGGGCACACATACACTCACTCTCACATACAGGGACTTGAGAGAAGAATTTGAGAGAAAACTGGAGTACCCAGAGGAAACCCACGCAGAAACGGAAGAACATACATATGCAAACTCCATACAGAGCCAGGGCCAGGAATCAAATCGGAGATGTCTGGAGCTGAGAAGTGACAGTCAGCCTCCCTCAACTACCCTAGTCGATCGATCCAATGTACATAGAAAAACGCATAGTGACAGTTGAATCTTTTTAAGACACCAATTGACCCAACACGTCTTTAGACTCAAACAAGGGGAGCGTATGCAAACATAACATATAAGAGGAATTTAGAGTGGGTGAATTGATTTGGATATATTTGCATAAATAAGGCAATCCGATTACCGCAGTGCCATTGTTCTGCTTATTTGTAACAATATATAATATAGAAATGATTTTATTTATCACCTAAAAAAACAACTACAAAAATTCCTATTATACTCTTGTTGTTGTTGTTATGAAATTTGTGACTTTGTTCAGCATAGCAAAAAATACATTGATAAATAGGCCTACAGAACGAAATAAATGAAAATAAAACAATAATTTATTGCTAAAAAATTGACTTGTCTATGAAAAACCCTGTCTTATATTTGCACATATGGACAGGCATTTCTAATAATAATAATATACATAATATGTCATATTACACCTACACTATCTAACAAAATTCATATTGATTCCAGTGGTGTTGTTTTCTTGTTTTAATGGATTATTAAAATCAAAATGATTCAATAATATACCCATACTGAGTCCTGCTAAAAGATGGGCGTCATGAGGAGTTCTGCGTTGATATGCAACACTGCACACTGCATGAGTTTAGAACTGCAAGAACGGCATTCTTGTTTTATACAGACATAATAAAGTTTTAGCATGTAAGAGCATGTAGACAGGTGCTTGTGAAGAAGGTTGCTAAAAGGCCTCTACATTTCCTCCTCACCATTTCATCGGGCTCGTCAGTACTATTTGCAGCACGCAATATTATGTAACAAGTGGAGCGCTGTGGCATTGCGCACGCAGTGGAAATTTAGGAAAATCTTTCATTGATGGAAAAAAAGGCTAATTAACGAGATGCAGAAATGTTTGTTTAATTAGGCTACAGCCTTAAGTAAATCTCCAAGTCGTTATGTAAGACTGCTGAGAGCTCCTTCAAGCTCCAGTTGCTCATTGAATGACCTTGAGAACGGAGTCCATTAGGAGACACGGCGCCGTGTTCAGTCCAAATCACGTACGCGTTTATGCCATTTATTCACCGCGGGGAGAAAAAGAGGGATTGTTAGTGATTTTAAGGCATTCGAGTTCGTGTAGCGTTAAGGTGTCTATATTCAGTGAGTCCCTGGATGATGTAATGTATGAACACACGTCTGATTCGTGCACATAGAGTCGATCAGACATTCTATCATCAAATCTACCTGGCTGCGCTTAGTATGTTCAGTACCACCATGCAGATAAAGGCGCAGTGGTATGATGACACTAGCAGCATCGTGATCAGTTACAGCAGCGTTATATAGGCTACAGTGTTTCTTAGACACCTTACTGATTATTCGTACTTAAAGGAGAAATCCACAGCGGCCACATCTACCAGAGCCTGTTTGTATGCTGCGTGATGATGCACCATGTCTGCTCTTATCTCGGTCCCTTTTGAAGCAGCATCTCGAGCCTATGAAACGAGCCTATGTGTAAAAAATGGGCCATGAAATTGAAGTCAAACAGAAAAATCTCATGTCTCCACACACCTCGGCGTTCATTCAGTCATTTGCAAAATCTTTAGGCTATCATTTTATTTAAGAGACACATCCCATGAACGAAGTGCAAGCAGATCTTTTCCCCACAGCCTCCATACAGAGAGAACCGCGTCTTACCTTGAGCTGGGATGCGGTTTAATATAGACGCGAGCTGATCCAAAACGCTGCGCACCCAGATTCCTCCGATTCGTTTTTTGGCGAATCCTAGCAGTGCGTGTGAAAGTAGGCTACTTTATTCGGACCGACCGATCCCTGTACACACTGTGCTGGGCTACGCGACGCCACGCACACGCCACGCACCGAGCATCACGCAATAAGCGCACTGCTGCTGCTGCGCCACTCACACAGCCTGGCGCGCTCCGAGTTTGCGCAAACTCGACTGATCGTTTTGTCAGGACGGCGTGCAAAGATCACACGAAGCGTTCTGTGATCATGGAACGTGGAGGTCTGTGGACTACATGTCCCCACAAAGATAGATCAGTCTGACATTTTTTTACAGGGATAAATACTCTGTTATAGGAACTGCAACTTTCTTTTGGAAAACCAAAGACGCAAAAGATATCCGTTTGGTTATAAGGTTCAGATTAGGGTTAGGTGTTTGTGTTGCACTAATTAACTATACTAATCATTATAGCATTAGTGGAAGTACCGCCCTGGACAAAGTGTGTGTGTGTGTGTGTGTGTGTGTGTGTGTGTGTGTGTGTGTGTGTGTGTGTGTGTGTGTGTGTGTGAAATGTCCCCACAAATGTCAGAAAGGCCTGATATTCGATTATTATTTTTGTTGCTGTTTTGATGCTGTTATTCTATTCTTTTCTTTTCTTTTCTTTTCTTTTCTTTTCTTTTCTATATATACCTATGATTTTTATTAAAATTTGCATTATTAGAATTATTAGTATTATTATTATTATTATTATTATTATTATTATTATTATTATTATAAGTATTCACAGCACAGTTACAGCCTTATTCCAAATTGTATTAAATTAATCTCTTTCCTCAAAATTCTACACAAAATACCCCATTATGACCATGTGAAACAAGTTTTCTTGAGAGTTTTGAAAATTAAGTAAAATTAAAAAACAAAGAAATCATATTTATCATATTCAGACCTCAACCCTATTGAGCATCTGTGGGGCATTTTCAAACGGATGGTGGAGGAGCGCACGGTCTCTAACATCCACCAGCTCTGTTAGTCGTCATGGAGGAGTGGAAGAACATTCCAGTGGAAACCTGTGAAGCTCTAGTGAACCCAATAGAGTTAAGGCGGAGCTGGAATATAAGGGTGGCCACACAAAATATTGACACTAAGGGCACAATTTGGGCATTTTCATTTAGGGGTGTACTTACTTTTGTCGCCAGTGGTTTAGATATTAATGGTTGTGTGTTGAGTTATTTTGAATCAGGGGATCTCCAGAGAATTTCCAGTTTGTCAAGAAATGTGTGAGAAAATTAGTGAAATGTTTTAAAACAACCTCAAAGAATCATTAAACGATTCTTAAAATCAAGAGCATAATCTTAAGAGGAACTCCTAATATTTTTGATCCCTGTGAAACTCTGAGCTGGAAAATAAGGGTGGCCACACAAAATATTGACACTCAGGGCACAATTTGGGCATTTTCATTTAGGGGTGTACTTACTTTTGTTGCCAGTGGTTGAGATATTAATGGTTGTGTGTTGAGTTATTTTAAGGGAACAGCAAATTTATACTGTTTATCAAAGTGCCATATCTTCAGTGTTGATATTACAAAAATGAGTGGTGTGTACACTTTTGTGAGATACTGTACATATTAACATAATTTTGAACATTTTTGAGGAAATGAAGAAAAGAATATGAGCAGTCTCATTATAAATACACAATAAATACAGTATATACTGCAATCTAATTTACATTTATATCATTTAGCAGACGCCCTTATCCAGAGCAACTTACAATTCATACAGTCTTACAATCCAAGCAATTATGGGTTATAAGGGCCTTGCTCAGGGACCCACCTGTGGCAGAGGTGGGATTTGAACCCTGGACCTTCTGATCCATAGACAGATCGG
>JAUZSU010127691.1:0-17191 GCA_034780255.1 Parotocinclus maculicauda | reverse complement strand
CGCGCGAAACGAACGGCGATTGAATCCTGTTGGAATAACGATGACCTGGCCCGAACAGCGCTAACACCACGCCTTTATAGGACGTGAAGCAGCTGTTTGGGATCAGAACATAATTAGATAAAAAGATACAAAGATAATGGATATAAGGCCGCCCCACCGATAGCTCTGTAATGGCGACCGGCGAAAACGGCCGAACGCACCAAGGGAAGGTAGTAACCCTAACATATATGGGTTACTTGGGTTAAAACCCAGGATCTTATCTTGAGCAGACCATTGACGTACCTGTATTATTATGAGTCTTCTGAATTGTATGTTTTAGACTGTTTGTTACGTTTGAGTACCTCAGTGAGCGGCTCTGTGCCCTTTTCTCTTTAGCCTTTACATGTCATATTTGAGTACAACATGCCACCAACAGAGGCTGTGGTGATTCCTCTATTGTGGGAGTGAGTCAAGAATTCTGGTGGTGAATTTGGTTCTGCGGTGCACTAAGAATAACCTGCTATGACTGATTTCCAGCATATCAGGGAGTTCCTGATACAAATTACAATTCATGAGAGGCAGTGGAGGTGCTGCAGTACTATTAATACCTGGGAGTTCACCTAAGTGACAGGACTGGTCTTCCTTAAGCATGTTGGCGCAGTGAACGTCTTTCACAAACGTGAATGGTCTGTGGTCATATTCTAACCCTGCCTCTCTCTTCTGCTCTCTCTGTTCCTGTTGGCAGTGGTCCCAACGATCATGTTTTCGTATATTTCACTGATCATGGCGCTCCTGGACTGTTGGCCTTCCCTGACGATGATGTAAGCACTTTTTACTTCCTGTTATGTTGCTTTGAAGCATTAGTTTACCATAAATCACTGTACGTTCTAACACGGCTCAAATTCAAACATGAGTCATGCACAAATGTTCTGAGTGCACTGCCAAGACCAGTTATAAGATACGCACACAAACAAGTTCTTTCATGTGTTTTTAGCAAACAGGGCTCTTACACCATCTCTATGTTTTATTATACTGCTTATACTGTATTTGCCAATATTCGAGGGCAAAGTAAGTGAATCAGTCAGTGACAAGCTCATAGCCGTAAACTATTTCCACTAAATCAATTTAATTAAGCTGTGTAGTTAACATGCTACATTTCCTCACACTGTGTTTAAATAACATGCTTTCCCTCCATTGTTTCCAGGATATGACAGTACAATATTACCTTTGAAAGAGAAATGGATGAGTAACATGGGGATTAGGTTGCTCAACAGCTTAATAAGTAACTAGCTTATTATTGTGGGTTGATTTAAAAAAAGCTATTTTAAAATGGTAACTATAAAGAAATATTCGGTATATTTATAATATGCATAATTTATATATACAACTGATGTTGTGGATGTTCAGTATTATTCGATTGTCCAAGAGCATGGAAGATTTTATAGAATTTTTCTGGCATTCAAAAAAGGGACACATAAAAGTACAAGGGTTAAAAAACTAAAAGTAAATCAGTCACTCAAATAATGATTTAATACATGAATAAAATGACATCATTATACTCATTATAGAGGATCGGATTTATAAATGGTTGCCTAAAGTAAGTTCCCATTTAATGAATTAATTACTCACCAAAAAATCTTAGAGGCTGTTTCCAGATTTTATCCACATTACATCAATTCAATGTGGGCTACTTGACAAACATTGTTGCAGCAATCAAGTTAAAGTAGGACCTGCTTTATAGACCAAAAATGAAAATGAGAAAAAATGCAAATGAGGAAGAAAGCCATTCAAGATTAGAGAGGGCGATTGAAATCCAGGTACGAACACAGCAAAATGGGTGTTCACAATCCACTAACGCATCCAGTTTCTGCTAAAATGTCAATTAGTATGTTCATGTACAGAGATCTAAAGTATTTCAGCCTAATTGAAATCATATTTGATTGCAGATTCTGACTGACCTAATTATATACACATTAAAACTCCATGTTAAAAAA
Organism: Parotocinclus maculicauda; assembly: GCA_034780255.1. Classification (NCBI taxonomy): domain Eukaryota; kingdom Metazoa; phylum Chordata; class Actinopteri; order Siluriformes; family Loricariidae; genus Parotocinclus; species Parotocinclus maculicauda. Next base: position 15,218 of record JAUZSU010127691.1, on the reverse strand, counting down.
GTACACATTAAAAATACACCTTTCCTTTACAACCTGCATTAAATGGAAACCAATCCAAATGTACAGGCATGTGTGGCATGGCGATTAGTATAGGCTGTTCTATGGGAACAAGAAGGACATGAGTCCTGTTGGTCTATACCTGGGAGATACCAATGATTTGGCGTGTCCCAGTTTTCAGGTTGTCACCTCAGTATCTCATATTCAATGTCTTTTCAAGTTTCAAATTGTGTTCGGTTCAGCAATTAGGTCTGGATTTTCTTATTTGCAAATTTCCCCATTGTGGGAATAATAAAGGATTATCATATTTGAATTAAATGCCTACGGTTAAGAGAAAGTACATTATCTTGAGCTTGGCTATAACAGTTGTTTCTAACTCAGATGCACTGTATTGTATAGACAATGGGTCAGGACTGAAAAATAATGTGTGAGTACTTGCCAGTAATAACTTGCATAATAAAACTTCCTTAAACAAAATTCTATTGTAAGAGCACGAGTCACTTTTGGTTCGTCAGCCTGATTTTGTTGTGTGACTTGTAAATGATGAACTGATTTCCAGCTGACGTGTCAAGAACGAGTGAGCCTTTCAGTTCCTCTTGTAGTCTGAAGTTTTCTGTCTTGTTTCCTCCTCAGCTGATGGTGAATGACTTGATGGCTGCCATCCAGTACATGCACAAAAACAAGATGTACAAGAAGGTGCAGATTTAATTTAGTCATCTTTGCTCTTTTGCCTGTTAAAAATACATAACCCTGTGTTTGTCAGCTCTTTACTGCATCTGTAGTGTATTGTAGATTGATTGCCTTGTAAGAAAAAAAAAACTCAAGACAATGAAGAATTTGTGGCCTTAGACATTGATGCCAGAATGTGGCAGTTGGTCACATCTTGATCTACCAAAGTCGTCAGCAGAGTTACTGGGTTTAAGGGGGTGGCACGGTGGTTATCACTGCCACTTCACAGCAAGAAGGTATTTGGTTCAATCCCATGGTGGACTGGCCCGGGTTCTTCCTTTGTGGAGTTTGCACCCAGTCCCCCCTGTATCTAAGTGGGTTTACTCCGGGTTCTCCGGTTTCCTCCCACAGTTCAAAGATGTGTGTTAGGTTAATTGATTCTTCCAACGGAGCATTTTCTTGAAGCAGCTTTACAACTATCTAGGCAACCCTTGTTGAGCCTAACCCTGACCCATGAGTGGCAAGGAAAATCCCTAAATGTGATTAACGGGGAAACAGTTGGAAGACCAAGACTCAAAAATAAAATCTTTGTTTTAAAGAAACTTTGTTTGAAATCCTAGACATGATCAAATGCTGTGCATAAATACATTTTCCCTTCACAGATGGTGTTTTACATTGAAGCATGTGAGTCCGGCTCCATGATGAAGCCCCTGCCAGATAATATTGATGGTGAGTTTAGAAGAATTTGAGAGAATAAAAATGACCCAGAGCCAGCATAATAACACAAGTTGTTGTTATTATTATAGAAAATGAAACCAAGTACATAAATATGCCAAAACATATTCAGATAAAATATAGAAACACAGGACAGATGTCTTTTGACTAGACTGTCTCTGCTGAGGAAGTGATACTCGCTTCAAGCTGGATCTACTACTCATAGAGGAATCTGTTACAAAACCAGAGACTCTGCATTACAATGGGGTTTTTTATGTGGTTCCCACAGTCAATTTACATGTGCAAAAATTCCTCTCATCAGCGTAAAACCCAGATCATCTGATCATCCTATGCTCTGTTGTTCATTACCCTTTCCTGTTTGTCAGCACTTGCTCTGTTAATGTCTGCTTCTCGTAAGAACAAGAGCTGCAGTCTAAACCAATGTGTGCTTACCCGTTCACACGCTGCCATAATTTAATTAACTGATTATTTTCTCAAAACTGAAAAAAAAATAGTAATGCTCTTGCACTACTGACTTTAAATTAACATTAGCTGTTTGAGAAGGGTGAGCTGAATTATTGCCTCTGGAGGGAATGTAGGCTGGATTAGCTGGATTAAATGTCCATGTGTCACTACACTCACTGTCCATTTTATCAGTCCCACTTACCATATAGGAGCACTTTGTAGTTCTACAATTACAGACTAGTCCATCTGTTTCTCTTCATATTTTGGTAGTCCCCTTTACTCTGTTCTAAAATGGTCAGGACCCCACAGGACACTGATGTGACACTGATGTTGTGGTGGTGTCTTAGTGTGTGTTCCGCTGGTATGAGTGGATCAGACATAGCAGTGCTGTGCAAGTTTCTATATACCTCAGTGTCACTGCTGGACTGAAAATAACCCTTCAGCTAAAAATGTCCAGCCTCTAGCATCAGTCAGGCAGCGTCCTGTGAGCATCCTGTGAAGATGACTAAGACAAACAGTGCAGTTAACAAACAGAAAAGTTACTGTCTGTGACTTTAAAACTAAAAGGTGGAGCAGGTAGATTTGTCCGAGCTGACACAGTTGGGCTCTTGAGCAAGACCCTTAACCCACAACTGCTTGAATTGTAAGACTGTATTAGTTGTAAGTTGCTCTGGATAAGGGCGTCTGCTAAATGCCGTGAATGTAAATGTTTGACAGTCCTAGGTTTAGCTAGGTTTAAAAGTAAGAGAGGCAATGACTTGTACAAAGTTGTCATCAAAATCAATAATGATTTGTAGAAGTAAATTTGTAATAATGTGTTGTCTGTATTTTTCAGTGTATGCCACCACAGCTGCCAACCCTGATGAGTCGTCCTATGCCTGCTACTATGATGAGACCAGAGATACTTATCTGGGAGACTGGTACAGCGTGAACTGGATGGAGGATTCTGATGTGGTGAGATATGTTTAGCACTTCTATTTTTACAGTCCGTTCCAACACAATTAGAAGTCATAGTTAATTAAAAAAAATTTTTAATCAAGTTAAAATGATACGTCATCCACAATTTAAGCAAAGGTCATTTAAGACCCTGAGATACATATTTGGTAGCGTTGCAATAAAATAAAAAATTTGGGGCCAGTGGCAAATTTTGAACACACCGAGCTGAACATGTACTTCTTTCCAATTCCATTTTGTTTTTCTAAAAATTGTGCAATTATTCCACGTGGCTGACATTTTTGCTTTTGTTTTTGTTTTTTGCATTTATATTTTTACTCACATACTCCATTTTCAAAATGCAACATATTCAGACACAATTATTAACTCAAAACTATACACACCAAACACAACAGTTTTAATAATTTTTTATTCTTTTTGGTTTCTCCATTTTGCAGTAAAGATAACTAGACTAGACTAGACAAACAAAATGTCTTCTTAAAATTTTGTTGCTCACAGAAAAATGCAAATTCCGATTTTGGGCAGATTAGATTATGGGAAGAAAAAAGATAGGAGCACGGGGAGTCTCGTACAAGAGCTAAAACTTTGAGTGTTTTCGCAGATACATAAATACAATACAGTAAGCCAATCGGCGAGGAGTGTGTTTTCCCAAAGTATAGTTATTGCAACTGCATCGTTTCAACTAAGCAAGTTTCTAACACAGATCGCAACGTTAACAAGGTTAGCTACTGTGCTTTATTTAAACACACCCCATCTAGGCTGTTGCTATGTCAACGGCAGATTGGTCAATAAACAATTAGCAAAAAACAAACAGAGGGCAAATAAAATGTTAAATTTTCACTGATTGATTGGAAGATACCGTCACTATACACAAGCTTCAACTAATTTATTGTCATATAGATAAAATCATGTTTGATGTGTAACAGCCTTAGCTGTATCTAATTTAAAGTTGGATTGTCAGTAGATACATTGTGCCCAGTGCTAATTTTACCCTAAATAGAGTAATTCTTTTACAAGTCTTTAAGCTCATTTTTAAACTGGTAAAACTGTACAATTTGGCCATTTTTTAAGTCTACAGGGCGCTAGATAAAGGAGAGGAAGAAATCAGCGAGTAAACATGGCCTCGATATTTTAATGTGGGGACACCCTGACTGTGTTGGCTCACACACACACCCAGCCCCCACCCCATGGAATGCTGAGTTTGGGCCTCTGGCTATGCAGAAACACACAAATGACCTGGATTTGATCTTGTCATGTCAGCACCTTCCTGGTCGTGCATAGCCAGGGCATGTCCCCTGTGGCCATCAAACAGAACCTCACACTATTGCAAATACCAAGAAATTCTACAATACGCTTCTTCACAGTGCCAGGAAACGTCTGAAACCTGACCTGACATAAAAGTCTGAAATGTAGTGGCTGAAATATTTCCAAGCAAAATATTTCCAAGCAAAATATCTGGAGTAGAACTACTTTGTCCTTACACTTATTTTACCATTCTCATCAATTTTACATTTGATAAGACATTCCTTTTTTATTTATGAAGTGTAAACGATGCAAAACAATGCACATTTTTTCGAATAGGCTTTTAAACAAAATAACCTTTAGTCCCCTACATTACTAGAAACATAGGGTTTAAATTATAATCAAAATGCTCTACTAGCACCATATCTACAATAGCCAAGGGAAAGTGTTCATTTATCTCCAAAGAATAACAATTCTACACAAATATTGTGTATTTTTTCATGTATAAAGGTAAGCAAAAATAATATGTAGTCCCTTGCAAGAAATTAGGAGTCTCACTAAGAACAGAATCTCATCTGTGAGCATGAGGTATGATTGCGCCCTCTGGCATTCAAATTACGCAAATACAATAAATGGCGTAATAAGCAAAAACACACAATCCACACAACTGTGGATGCACAAATCAATATTTTTGCATTGCTATACATGTCACTACTATGCCTATGTCTTACAGGAGGACCTGAAAAGGGAGACGCTGGCTAAGCAGTTCAAGATTGTTAAGAGCCACACCAACACTAGCCACGTCATGCAGTATGGCAACAAGGTAAAACACTTTTGCACACACACGTGCATAAATGCATGCATAGTACATATGTACAGTACATGGTGTATCTGGTTGTGTGGGCTGTAGTGAGACTAAAATACCTCTCTGTCGGTTTTATTTCATTACTTTTGTTGCTATACTTGTATTGCTCGGTCGATACTTGTATTATAGGTTGAATAGAACCCTGTAGTGAGTGTTGCAAAAGAAGACTTTTAGAATACTTTTATCCACTGACTTTATATTTTAACATGAAGTGACTTACCCAAGTGTGTATCAATCAGTTGCCATGTTCAGGGTGTTTGTTATTATTGTCATATTTGATGCATGACTTTCAGAGGCTTCGTTAATGTGATCAATACTTTAATGCAAAAAAGGCTGTTGTACAGGTATCCACCGTTTAATGTCCAAATTATGTTCCGTAAAACAGGACGTTGGCTGGATGTTTTCATATTTACATATTCTCTTTAGGGTAATACAATGTAAATATAAAGGGTATTTTCACTAGAAACCTGTAACCTGCAAACGATATGGTAATGCATAGATAGATAAATAGATACAGTATTCCGAACAACACGGTAGGATAAGCCTAATGAAACAGAGAATCACCGATTGAATGTGAACCACTTTATATAGCAGTACTACTTACAATAGGACAGGCACTTATACTTACAGAAGTCATTTACAGCTTGTAACAAATAAGTAGCAGAAAGTTGTACACACGACGTAATTTGCACATTAAAGTCTTTAAACACTTTAACCTAGTTAGAACACTGTCTAGTCCAAATGTGAGCTCACAAGCTTGACCAGTGAGATAGTGAACTTTCCAGTAAATGACTGCCTTCTGCTGTGTTTTGATGTATTGAATCCATTTATGTCCAACAGTCAAAAGACTGGTTTTTATTTTCAGTTATCATTTATATGAATTGAAACCTTTTTAAAAAATCACAGATCTTGATTGTATGGATGTTAAATGAAGCATATTTGTATACAGTATAAACCACTACATTTTCTGCCCCTATTTTCTGTACAATCGAGGACATGGATGGATTTGGGATGTTAAATTCAAGATATGACCACCTTCATGTTATGTGATGCACATGATTTATTTTGGAAATCTTTGTTGATTTTGAAAAAGTATGAGTAGAAATATCAATTATATTGGCACCAAATCTGTTATTTCCTCACTGTCCTTTTACCATTGGCTCTACCTCGGTCTGTCCCTCTAAATATTTATCTTTCTCGTTCTCTCTGACTCTGTTGTGTCCTTTGAAGCACACATCTGTTTACTTTCTAAATCACCTGTGCAACGTTTCACGTTTACGTCCCTCACTCTCATAAGAGGTGGTCAAAACCTTGCACTTATTGCACTAGTCACCTTCAGGCTCGACTACTGCAACTCACTTCTGTAAGAACTTTCCAAGACTGGTGTAAATCTTCTGGAGATGCCCATGATCAGACTGTCCACTATGGGAGGGCGCTCCCCACTGCTCATTTAATGAGCATTTAGTTAGTACAGCAAGTCTCTCTCTTCTCACTGTGTTCCATTTCATAATTTACTGTTACTGACATCTTGCTAGTTAAATAAAATAATTAATTATTTTTCTAGGATATATTAAGCGGACATTAAGAAAACAGTTTTACAGCATGGTTTTGATTTGTAAATACTAAATAAATGTAACTACCGGTAACCTTTCTGTGGTCAATCAGATATGTCCTAGAACATGTAGCATCCTGTGCACATAAAGATTTGTTTAAAAACAGATTATGTGATAGAGATGTCCTAATTTTTAATTTTTTATATCGATATTATATTAATGTCTGTGAATTTTGTTGTGTTCTTATCAGACCTTGGCCCATATGAAGGTCTTCGAATTCCAGGGTAACTCGCAGGGTGAAGCCATGACACCTGAGCCTGTGTCACTGCCTCCAGTTAACGAGCGTGACCTCATACCCAGCCCTGATGTCTACCTGAGCATCCTGAAGAGGAAGTTGATGCGTACCAACGACATTGCAGCTGCCCGTGGTTACCTGATGGAAATTAAAACTCACTTGAAGGTACTGATCCAGAAAATAGTGTTATATTACTTCTGTGTGAACTTCAGGTAACAGTTTCTGTCACCCACGAAAAGACTTTTAATTGAAAGACTATTAATTAATGTGTTCTTTATTTGGCTTAATTTCACACTGAAAATAATAAGGAATTAATAAGGAGTATAGAACAATTTTGAAGTGTAAAACAAAACATTGACATATTCTGGAGAAGCTTGTTGATCGGGGCATGTGTTGTGGATCAGTGTCCTGGTGGGTTGGGTTGGGGGCTTGGACGAAAAAACACCCAATAGCATCAAAGACCCTCCACTGTACTTAGTGTAGGCATCATATTACATCAAACCCACTTTGGATATGCACAAAAAGCTCAATTTTCACCTTCTCTTCTTCTTTAGCACCTCTTGGCACTTGTCCTTTTTACTGGCAAGGCTTTAAAAATAATGTGTTTGCATGGAGTTGGCATCTGATGGCCTCCGTGATGTAAGTGGGGCTATGATAAAAACTTTGGTCCTCCTCTATGCAGGTCCATTCAGCAGATATAACTTTATGTATTACAATAACCATAGATATAGGCATTTTTAGGTGAGAAGCTGTTTTTCATAGCCATTCCCGAGTTAGGAAGGCCAACACCCTTTTCTTATATTTTACTTGTCTATTGCCTTTCTCATTTTCAAGAATGACCTCTGCTTGACCTCATATATACCCCAGTGAACCAGGTTTCCAGTGAATAAAATACATGGATTACTGCTTAAAAATTCATATACTGTGTCCAACTCAAATATGAATTTATAGGAGGCTTTAATTGTGGCATGTGGTTTTGTTACTAATTTAAAAAGGTGAACTATTTTTTACTCCTCTTTAAAAAGGGGTGCCAATAACTAAGGAGTGGTCTGTATAGTAACTGTTCAAGAAGACCAGCTTTGCCCACATATGATGGGAATATGTGGCTGCTTTAGGAGATTTTTTTACAGCAACACTGCAGTTTTTATTGAAAAATGAGCCAAGAATTAAGATGTACACTAGTTAAGATTCATTGTAGGTAGGGTTTATAATGATAGTTACTTTTCTTGTCTATGTACATATATAGGTGCGTGAGCATATGGCTAGCACTATGCGTTCAGTGGCAGAGCTACTTCTGGGGACGCATCTGGACGTTCAGAAGGTTCTGGAGGAGCGAAATGAGATCACAGAGCACGAGTGTTACAGAGCTGCACTCACACACTTCAAGCATCGCTGCTTCAACTGGCACAAACAAGAGGTACACATATGTACACACAAACACAATTCTCAATACAGCATGTTTGATTGCCATCATAATTTCATGTTGATGCCAGATTGCTAATTTAGAGCAAACAATATTTTTATATTACTTTTATATAATTTAAGTTAAAATGTATACAGTCAGCTGCTAATGAAACCTGGAAAAACCCCAGCTGATTACATTAGAAACTAAGTGTGTGTGTGTGTGTGTGTGTGTGTTACAGTACGAATATGCACTCAGACACCTGTATGTGCTGGTGAACCTATGTGAGAGAGGACATGAGGCTGAAAAGTATGTACACTTCTCTACCATCTTAATTTTTGTATCCTGTTTCTAGAATCCTGATAAAAACCCTTTACAGTATTTGTTTCTCCATTTGACTGATCTCAGTCCTTTTTGTCTCTTTAACTATTATTTTCCATCACCTCTTCACATAAATTATCCAATTCATTTCTATTTTCATTTCATATTTTCTCCTCTTCTTTTCAGCTCCCAGCTTATCAACTTGTTTTCGGTTCTTTTACATATTCCTCCTCTCATTATCTCTCGTTCTCTGATCTGTTACTTGCTATGTCCTGTGTCTTCCTCTTAGTTCCTCTCTCCTCTATCACTGTTCTCCATTTCCCCCCATTTGTATTACATCTTTGTACTCCATGTAGTGCTGGGTGGAATACTAGTTCATGTGGAATACAGTTTTTCACATTCTTTTACGGTATGAATTTTTCATACATCGCCTAACATGGCACAGCCGAAACAACAGCTGTAACACTTTAATAGGCAGCAAATTGTAATATATGTTTTGCTGCTAAAAGTGCTACGGAGTGCAGCGTAGAACGTCGTCACCAAACGACTTGCTGGGTACGGCTCACCAGCTAGCCTAGCCTAGCATAGAATAACAGTCCATGAACAAATGGAAGCGGCAGAGAGATCATATTTAAGAACAGAAACCATGTTGGTAGATAAAGAAAGTTAGACCAGAGCTGTAAAAGAAGTACTTGTGAGCAAGAATAGAGTCATTTTTGTGGTTTGGAAGTTTTTAAGACGCAAACAAAGGCTAAATTTCTCAAGCTGCTTTTTATAACTCTAGCCACTTGCCTCAAACAGGCACCTTAAATAAGCACCAGTAATTTAATTAAGTTAGATTTTTTCTCAAGTATACAATTGTTTGTTGATCAAAGTCTGGTATACAATCCTCACTACACATGAAACACAAAGTATCTGTTTATTCAGTGTATAAACATCTTATTTTTGATTCGTTTGCCATGTTTTTAACAAATCTTTTCTTCCATTAGGATCATTTCAGCCATGGACAAAGTGTGCCAACACTAAACGCATGGACGTGGTGCTATATATTTTTTTTGTTGTTCACTACACACTGCAATCACGTTTTTTAAAATCACCTTTTTATATTTTAGTGAACATATGTTTTAATGAGAGTTGCACGTTTTTACAATGTTTTATTTCCGTTTTTGTTTTGCAAAGACAAATTGTATCATTCTGTATTTCCTTGGAAAATTATTAAAAAAGGCCTCAGGAAGGGAAAATGATCAAACTGAACTGCTGTGCATTGAACTGGTTTCCGTAATCGTGTCTACACTATTTATATAATCCCTGCTGTCTGCTATTAGAATATTTGAATGGTCTAGTTCACACTGGTTTGATGACTTCAAGTGACCTTGATTCAAAAATGGCTTGACTGTGTGTGCATGAAGTGGGTTTAAATCTGTGGAAATGTTACTGACAGGGAACGATAACTGAGTTTGATTTTTTATGAAATAGAACACTCATGATGGTATACCAGGGAACGAATGTGTAACAAGCGAATAAACTTAAACTTGATAATCTTCTACATGAGTTGATAGGATTGAACAGCCTCAGAAACCAAAGTCATTTGATGTGAGTATTGCTTGTTTGAGACCTGCTGACTAATTAAATATATCTGAAAAATGTGAGCTCTCTGGAGGTTTTAATCACTCACTATGCACTCTGTCATATCCACCATATTGCTCCACTGTGTAGATGTAAAGTTAGAGACAGCAGCTCATTTGTTGTTGCTCAGTTAATCACCCAAGTGTCACTTCTGGAATAAAAGTAGTCCACCCACTAAAAATGTCCAGCCACCAGCATCCTGTAGGCACCAATCGGTGAGCACTTATGAAGGATTAGAGGATGTTTAACCCAAACTGTGTAGCAACAGACGAGCTACTGTCTATAGTTTTACATCCAAAAGTCATCCATAGAAAGTGGATGTTGTGGAGTTGGAAGACTGAGGTACTATTGCTATAGCTACGACCTCTAAAATTTTCACAAAATCCATGCATTACGTTTTACTACCCCAAATCAAAGCAGTATGGATCTGGAACTGTTTGTGCTTTTATCCGCTCACACTTATTCAAGCAGAAGTTCTTCAGTTGCCACTTGGAAGTCCTCTGAATAGCCCAAATACCTCCTGTAAACACACAAAACAATAACACAGTCATTGTGATCATACCGGGCAACAAAACTTTTCAAAATGTTGCTTCCGGAGAAAAATTGACATGATTTTGACAGACATGATATCAGAGTTGCTGCACCATGCACAAATGTGGAGAAACATTACATTTAATTAAATTGTAATGCAATTGTGAATTGAATCGCGATGCACTGAAACACACACAGCGGATTTGACAGAGGTTCTTGTTGTTCATTCGTTCAAGAAGACCTGTTGAAAACCAAAAATGACAGGTTCTCCCATAAGGAAAAATGTCAATTGAGTGAATCTGTTCCAGACCCCCAGGAAATCCACACAGCATTATTTGCATGAATGAATTTGTGTTTTATAGGTGCTTCCTGGTTTACAACAGGGATTTGTTCCAACAAATCCAGCATTATTTAAATGCATCATAATCTGTTGAGTTTAATATAGTCTGTATTGTATCAAAGTGCAGCCTATTACACATTAACACTTGAATTAACCCACAGTTGTCCAAAATCCAAAATTTTATAATAAAGTGTTGAAAATGATTATATCATTTAGTGAGTAATGGATTGAAAGTGAAAAGTAACAGCAAATGCTAACCATTTTGGGACCCACAGGGGTGTATTTGACCTAAGAACACAGTACTGTGATGTAAAAATAAAGAAAAATGATTGAGCAAGAACTATTGTGAATCTGAATCTACTAAACTGTGAAATATGAATTCTATTTAAATTCTAATACAAGTTTAACCGAGTGTGCTGAGTTCCGAGCAAACAACAAGCACCTAGACACATTTGTCTAGTCACAATTTATCGAGAACTGAATTCGACAAGTTTCAAGGTGGTAAATAACTGAGGAACCACTGCAAATGTTTTGCAGCTGATGCATCTGTTAATTCTTGTGTCAGTGTCCAATTATATTCAGCTGGCATTTTTGTTCCAATTGCCTTAATACTACTTTTCCACGGTCGCAACGTTCAGCACTTACTCCATCAACAGCAGTGCAGAAATCTGTGTGAATGAAGAAAATAAGTTTTCAGTGATATGTTGTACTTATAGTTGCATCCTATTAGTATGTTATGAATATTCTCTATGTAGCCCAAAGTATAAAGTTATTTTGGGGTTGTCATGCACATAACTCAAACCCATTTACCTTTTCCAGTCCAACCATCAGGGTTTTTAACCTATGTATAGAGGTTCGACAGGTGTTCTTGATGGTTCTGAAATATTTTTCAGTTTTGGATCAAGTAGTGCTGCTGTAGCTTTTGAAAAATGTATGTCCTTTTGGTCACCAAATTTATAACCAAAAAACACATAAAAAAAAGTTGGGACAAGTAGCAATAAGTGGCTGGAAAAAGGAAATTGAGCATATAACGAACAGCTGGAAGACCAATTAACACTAATTAGGTCAATTGACAACATGATTGGGTATAAAAAGAGCTTCTCAGAGTGTCAGTGTCTCTCAAAAGCCAAGATGGTAAGAGGATCACCAATTCCACCATTGTTGCACAGAAAGATAGTGCAGCAATACCACAATGATGTTACCCAGCGTAAAATAGCAAAGACTTTTAAGTTATCATCATCAACCGTGTATAACATCAATAAAAGATTCAGAGAATCTGGAAAAATCGCTATGCGTAAGAAACAATCCATGCGAATGGAATGAGAATGGTCTAATCGTTTCATGCATCTTTTTGCCTGTACGCATACGCTCGGTGGTGTCATCATCATGAATCCATTCAAGCAAAGCTTTCAATGAAGTTGGGACGTTGTATAAAACATAAATAACAACACTATACGATGATTTGCAAATCCTTTCCAACCCATACATTACAAAAAACAAGCGCTTTAATGTTTAAATGGAGAAACATTATTGTTTTTTGTTTAATATTTACTCATTTTGAATTCGATGCCTTCAACACGCTTCAAAAAAGTTGCTGTTCCTTTTAACAACACTTACTAAATAAATAAATAAAACGTATTTGGGAACTGAGGAGACTAATTGTTGAAGCTTTATAGATGGAAATCTTTCCCACTCTTGCTTGATGTACAACAACAGTCCATGGTCTCCGTTGTCATGTTTTGTGCTTCATATTGTGCCACACATTTTCAATGGGAAACAGGTATGGACTGCAGGCAGGCCAGTCAAGTACCCGCACTTGAAGCTACGCTATTGTAACATACACTGTTTTTGTTAAATAGATAAAATATCTTAGGATCATCCCCATATCATCTTGGATGTAAGTAAAAAGAATCAGAAATTGTGTAATTAGACTTTGCTTATGCTCACAGGGCTGAGGAGACCCCTCAAGTTGTCTGGTATGAATAAAACCTTTGTAAGCCAAACTTTCAGCAGTATTACCCGGCGTTGAAGACAATTTATATAAAATATTTTAGCCTGCATACTGTGTCTCCACAGGACCAACAGGTAGCTAAATAGAAAGCAATTTCAGATTTTATTCCTTAAGTGGTTTGACATATTGGGGAACAAAGCAGTGTGTGTGCAACCTTAGGTGCCATTCTTATGTATAAACACGTCACCTCAGTGCACTCTGACTTCTAACAGACTTGCTGGTTGTATACTGGTTTTCTTCTTTTGAATGCTGTGGCTGTCATAAAGTCAACAGGACTCCTCCAACTCTTGCCCTTTACACTGTTAATTAGTGGGTGAGGGTCTGGCTCTAATAAGCGTGTGTGTGAGTGCACGCTTTAATGCCATTCTCACTGAACAGTGACTTAATGCAGGTCTGAGCGTAACGCCCCTAATAAACGTGTTACACACCTATGACATACAGCCTGACATACGACCACACACTGCACAAGCATATACATGCACAAATAACCTGTCAAAACGCCATATTTACAGATAGCTATTTCAGGTCTGATATTTTAAAACCAGTTGACAGAGATAAGAGGCCACACAGCACTACCCTAACCCTGCCCATGTTTAGAATGAACAAATACTTATAAGGGGAATTAGTATTTGAGACTCCTGCATCAAGTCCTTTAATTAGTATTGGTGGTCCTTTGTTCACACTTTTTGGTCTATACACTAGACTCGTCTGCAAAACATAAGTTTGCAGCTGAATATGGGAAAAAAATTGCATCCAAAATGGATCTGGTTATCATACAGCAGTTATATCCCACCACCACAGAGCAAAAGCATGTTGGTTAGCAGTAGAGGGGAGCTCTTCCATTAGAAAAATGCAGAATGACACGTCTAAGGTCTAAGGTCCCAAGGTTCAGGATTCAAATCCCACCTCTGCCAAGCTGCCACAGTTGGGCCATTGAGCAAGGCCCTTAACCCACAACTGCTTGGATTGTAAGATTGTATAAATTGTAAGTCGCTCTGGATAGGGGCATCTGCTAAATGCTGTAAATATAAATGTAAATGTATCAGACAGCACCTTCGATGTGTGTATCCTTCTGTGTGTTAAAGTCTGTTTGTATGCATGTGTGCACACCAGAGAGATTTTGGTCAAAATCTCACATAAATAATAGACCATTCTGCAACAAACAAATAGGATTTTAGGTCATCTGGCATTGTCTGGATATGTGTGTTCAAGACCAGTATAGCTCGAGGTAGGATGCCGCACACACCATCTGAAAACCAGTAATCATGTAAATAATACCAGCCAGTAAGTGTTCTGATTAGAAATTCTAAATGTCTACAGAGAAACACCAGCAGAATTTGTCTTACTGAAAGATAAAGTAGCATAGTAATACAGGTTTATTATGAACTATGTAGGCAAAAGTGGACACCCAAAAGTAACCACTTTGGTGGAGTATTGGAGGAAGCCCATCACTGTAGAGATATACATGTAGGCTCGAGTCCCAGTGGTGCCTTCCAGTCAAGTCGGCATGGTCATGCCATCACACAGGCATAGTTGGTAATGTCTGAGGGAGTTACGTCTGGCCATGGGAATCTACCCATTATGGTGCAACCCTACAAAGCAAGTGATGAGTTCCATCCAGAGTGCAGAACCTGTACCCAATAAATACCTAGATAGTGACCGGGATAACCTGGTTAAAACACGAAAAAAAGATTAAGTATGGAGTTTGACCTCCTCTTTGCTGCCAAAATTGTAGTTAATCTTCGTACAAGGCTTTTCCACTAGATTTTGAACCATGACTGTGAGGTAATGTTAAACTATATGGCTTGGCTCGCAGTTGCTGGCCTTTGCTCTTTATGCACTGAAATTTCTCAAGATTCCTTGAATCATTTAATGATATTATGCATTGTAAAGGGAGAAATACACAAATCTCGTCAACGTCTTTCTATGAGGAACATTTCAATTATTTTATCACACATATTTGGACATATTGAAGACGTTGACCTAAAAAAAAAAAAAAAATTATATCTTGGATTCATACTTTGGGCTTGCAAATTTTATTATTCTGTCTTTTTTATTGTATTTTTAATAAACTCAATTTAAATTATACTATTAGTTTCTATGTAACTGTTATTATACATGTATTATTTACAAACCGGATTCCAAAAAAGTTGGATCACTAAACAAATTGTGAATAAATACTGAATGCAATGATGTGGAGGTGCCAACATCTAATATTTTATTCAGAATAGAA
>JAUZSU010127680.1:0-17192 GCA_034780255.1 Parotocinclus maculicauda | reverse complement strand
CTCTGAAGGCTGTCTGGGGGTCCTATGGCACCCACTGCGGGACTCTGGACTTTCGGCTTGGTAGCCCGTACCAGACTCGCGCGTGGGACTTTTTACCTATCATTTAAAATGCCTGAATTATGTTATTTAATAAATGTTCTTCTGTTTCTCTTTATTCGTTGTCAGTCTGGGGATACGGCTCCGACCGTTAAAACCCGGTATTAATCCTGGGAATTTGGCAT
Source organism: Parotocinclus maculicauda (assembly GCA_034780255.1). Classification (NCBI taxonomy): domain Eukaryota; kingdom Metazoa; phylum Chordata; class Actinopteri; order Siluriformes; family Loricariidae; genus Parotocinclus; species Parotocinclus maculicauda. The sequence continues at coordinate 16,971 of JAUZSU010127680.1, read as the reverse complement.
GACCAGGCCTTGCGAGACCTCCGGGATGCCCCACCTTTGAAGTGTTATGCATTCCAGCATCTGTCCTATCTGTGAAACATGGTGCTGGTAGGATCATGGTTTGCTGTTTAATCATAATCACTGATGGATTAATGAATTCTAAATTATATCAGCACATCTAAACATGAGCTGAACCTCAAGAGAACGTGGATCATACAGCAACAGAACGACCCTAAACACACAAGTCGTTTTACCAAAGAACGATTAAGGAAGAATAAAGTGAATGTTTTTGGAACGGCCAAGTCAAAGTCCGGACCTTAATCGATAGAAATTAAAATGAAAATTGCAGACGTGCTGGACCTCATATTGGATCATTTTTCTCAATAAATACATGTTAGTGACCACGTATGATATTTTTGTTTCTTTGTATTTCTAAAGCATTGCACAAACTATAAAGTCATTTTCAAAGAAATATTGCGTCCCCTTCTTAAAAGTAATAATCTTTAATAAAATGAGTTTCCTTACCCAGTACATCCACATCAGACTGGCCTTTTCTTCCTCTCAAACAGGAGTCGCAAAAACATCTTTGAACAAAAATTGAAATACGATGACTTGACCCAGTGTTTCGTCTAATAAAGCAATTATAATGGTTTGTTTACTTGTGAAGAAGTTCTGTTTATTTTAATACAACACGACGATGATAGCATGGACAAGGACATGGCAAGGTGGGCCAGGATATGACAGGGTGGACCAGAACAGAACAGACAGAGATAAGACTGAATAAAGTCTTTTTTTTATTAAAGCCGTTACGTTATTGCGGCGAAAGTAAACAGCTGTGATTTCATGAGAACCTTTTATTGAATTTCTAATACAAATGTAAAGAGTTTGAATCTGAAAGTTTGATCGACTCATCAAAATGCACCGCAGGTTCCGACTGCAGCACAACCTTTTGAACAGACACAAATGCCAGACGTCCACGGAGAAGACGGCAAAACTTCAAACAATCCCACGATCGAGTTGATTAATGACGCGTCTCATCTCGGATAAAAAGACAAAGTACATCCAGACTGCTACACAAAAAACAGGCAGGGTGTGTCAAAACCAAACTGATTACTAAAACAACAGAGTTTAATGAAGCAGTCGATTTACTAAATGATTTTAGATACAAAAGAACTGATTTGAATGTTTTTACTCTAACTATCCCATCACATAATTCCTATGTGGGACGGGGGGGACACTTCCATCCCTCCAACGAAATGGAGAGTTGTCCTCCCCAATGGAATTACAGGAAGCAAAACTCTATCAATTAAATCATACATAGTACAAGCCCAATTTCAATTAAGTGTAAAACATAAATAATAACAGAATACGATAATTTAAAATCTTTTTGAACCCATATTTAATTAAATACACTAGAAAAACAAAATATTTCATGTTCACACAAATAAATTTAATTGTTTATTGCAAATATTCACTCATTTTGAATTTGATGCCTGTAACACGTTCCAAAAAAATTGGGATGGGGGCGTGTTTACCCCTGTGTTACATCACCTTTTTTTTAACACTCTATAAGAAAGAAATACTTCAGTTGCTTAACAGTCCGGGGTCTCTGTTGTCGTATTTGCACTTCATAATGTGCCCCACATTTTTAATGGGAGACAGGTCCGGACTGCAGGCAGGACAGTCTAGAACCCGTACACTTTTAGCCACGCTGTTGTAACATGTACAGAATGTGTCTTTGTTTTGTCTTACTCATATAAACAGGGACGTCCCTGAAAAAGACGTTGCTTGGACGGCAAGATATGTTGCTCCAAAACCTGCACATACCTTTCAGTATTAATGGTGCCTGCACAGATGTGTAAGTTACCCCATGCTATGTGCGCTAACACACCCCCGTACCATCAGAGATGCTGCTTTTGAATTAAATAACAATCCGGTCAGTCCTTTTTCTCTTTGGCCCAGAGGACACAACGTCCATGATTTATAAAAACAATTTAAAATGTGGACCCGTCAGACCACAGGACACTTTTCCACTTTGGGGCGGTCCATCTCAGATGAGCTCTGGCCCAGAGAAGCCGGTGGTGTTTCTGGCTGTTGTTGATATTTATCCTTAACTGTGTTCACTGGTAACAGTTTTCTGAAGTGTTTCCGAGCCCATGTGCTCATATCTGTTACAGAATGATGTCTGTTATTAATGCTGAGGGACCGAAGGTCACAGGCTTTCAATGTTGGTTTTCGGCCTTGCCGCTTACTTACAGAGATTTCTCCAGATTCTCTAAATCTTTTGATGATATTATGGACTGTAGATGATAAAATCCCGAAATTCCTTTGCAATTGCATGATGAGAAACATTGTTCTTAAACCGTTGGACATTTTGCTAATGCAGTTTTTTTTTTTACAAAGTGCTGAACCTCGCCCCGTCTTTCCTTATGAATGACTGAGCCTTTCAGGGAGGCTCCCTTTATAACCAATCATGAAATCCACTCATAGAATGTTCCAAACAGGTGTTTTTTTGAACATTCCCATTCTTTTGTTACCCCCGTCCCAACTCTTTTGGAACGTGTTGCAGGCCAATTTAAAAAAAGAGTAAATATCTGCAAAAAAAAACAAAGATCAAAACATCTTGTCTTTTGTAGTGTATTCAATTGTGAACGTGGGTTAAAAAGGATTACAAATGATCATATTCTGTGTTTATTTATGACTTACACAACGTCCTTGGAATTGTGAAAACTTTAACACCTTCTAAGGCAGTTATTTTACCTGATAAACTCTTTTAGCTGCAGTTTGTGTTATTTTGACAATGACACATGTATGTCAGCGTTGCAGGTCATGCGAACTACGAGGCGAAAACGCCAGGTTTTTTCGGTAACGACTGTGCCTTTGTGTTTGTGCATTTTAAAGCTTGAGACACGACTGGAGACAGCAGACAGCCAAAGCTGAAAAAAGCAAAAGACTTAAAGAGCAAAAGTAAAATTCTCTTTTTTTAGACCTGAAAAAGAGAGGAAAAGGAGGGGGGGATGTTTGGTCCCTAGCTAATTGTGATATCCTATGAAATTATTAATAGAAGAATGCACAGAGCTACTAACACAAAGGGATTTAACAACTAGGAACTCTAACTAGCAAAAGATAATTCAAACATGAATCAATACATAAAACAAAAACACTCCATGGCTGGAAGAAGAGAAATTTGGAAAAAAAGGAGACAAAGTGAACCAGACTGAAGGATTAAGGCTGTTCAATTACAGAGAGAAGGAATGAGGAGAAAATGCTCAGAGGAGGAACAACGCAGGGTGATGTGGCTCACAAACACACTTAATGTTAATACCTACTATAAAGTATGATGGTGAATGACTGACTTTTGTTAGTAATTTTAGTTTAAGCTTATAAACTATGTAAACTTCAATTGTAAAGTAGCTTGTTTGTGGCAGTGGAACCTCGGAACCCTGATTTAATCCAAATGACCCCTTAAGAAGTCATGACCCCCAGATGAATATTTTTTACACATATTTATATATAATTAAGGATTAAAAGCACAAATAAAGCAGACGAATATCACACATCAATGATAATTAATAAAAATATGAAATAACTGAACCTTTATACAATACTGTATTGTTTTACAGTGCTCTGAATAAATAAAGATTATTTTAATGTCTTGTCTAGTGTCCTGGTTTTAAGACATTTCATATTTTGCTGATCGACTGCTCCTCGTGTGAGTTCTCAGAGTGCAGCCTCGGCCCTGGTCTCGACCTTTAACTAGGTGGAACCGAAAGTCATGGAACCACCGTGTTCTTTCATTTCCTGTTACATCAACCACTTTTAGTTTAGTTTGCTCTGCTTTTAACGATCCTAGCTAAGGACTACACTGCTCACAAAATGAAATATTCCCTTATTAGTGAGCAGTGTAGAAACAGGTATTGTTAAAATGTAACATTCAGATTAGAATCTTTATTCTACTAAGTACATGACATGAAATGTAGAACAAAATCTGGACCTGAAATAAATATTCAATTTAGTTTGATTTTGGGGAAAATATTTTTTGCTTTTTATCGTCCACACATTTTGTTTTTTCTGCCACTAGAAGCATTTTATAGAAAATAAGAATACGTAGGATTTATGTTGAAATGTTGACATATACCGCCATCTAGCGGCCTATCTCTGTAGCTGCGCTCTGTTTAGAAATGAAGCAAGTAATGTAATCACGAAATGGCCTAAATATCAAACCAGCTGTCTCGATTTGGCGTTATTAGCAGTTCAAATTAAAGAAGAATAGGTTAGTAATACTTTAAGGCTGTTTTAAAGCTCATTTTAATTCTTTGCCACGTTTAAGGAGCTGTAATTCCAGATAAGCCGGAGGTTTCTGGGTAACACTGCTGCCGTGCAGACTTTGTTTAATCAGGACACTAAAGTTAAAGCTGCAGTTCAGTTCTCACACTCAGTGATCTGATTTATCCTAAACAACTTTCACTCTTGCCATTCCAGTTCGTTACTGTAGTGTCTCAGAGTTCAGGTCAACACGTGCTTCACCAAAGCTGGCAAATCTTTTTTTTTTGTGGGTTTGGTCTCGGTAAGGCAGAGGACAGAAAGTCGAAATGACTTGTCAGAGGTGGAAACCTACAAATATGTCATAATGGAAGGTTAGATCAGTTCTACTCTTTGGGCAGCACGGGGGCTCGGTGGGAGGCACCGCTGCCTCACAGTAAGAAGGTCCCGGGTCCAATCCCAGGGTGGAGAGACCTGGGTCCTTTCTGTGTTGAGTCTGCATGTTCTCCCTGTGTCTGTGTGGGTTTACTCCGGGTACTCCGGTTTCCTCCCACAGTCCAAAGACATGCATGCTAGGTTAATTGGTGTCTCTAAAAGTGTCCCTTAGTGTGTGACTGTGTACATTACTGTGTGTGTGCACTACGATGGATTGGCCCCGTCAAGGGTTGTTCCTGCCCTTGCGCCCAGAGTTGCCGGGTGGGCACCGGCTGGCCTGCGATTCCGTGTGGATTAAGCGGAAGAGAATGTATGAATGAATAAATGAATGAACTCAGATCATAAGCGCTGACCAAGCGCATCCTTTCTTCGTTCTTATTCTAATTGTTAGGGATCAGGAAGTTTTGAATTCCGTGTAAGTTACATGGAAGTGCATTCATCTCTGAGGTATGACTCTCACCAGGGAAGATTCGTTTGGAAAAAAAAGAAAAGAAACCTCCTGATCCTGACGCGATTGCATCAGAATTTGTTGCCCGCTGCTTTTGCCAACTTGTAGTGCCAAGGAACGTGTTTCATTTGAAAACAATCTCGTGCAGGTTCCAAAAAAACGTTGCTTATGTTAGAAACGTGTCTAGACCGAGCCTGTACTGTTGTGTCATATTTCACTAACAGGTAGAGCTTATCAGCCTGCTCTCTCTAGAACTAACTAACACTCGCTTATTCCACAAATATACGTCATTAGAAGGATCTAGATAAGGGCCTGATGTTGGAGTTGTGTTATGTAACGTATATCAAGTCAATATCCGTTCATTCATTCATTCGTTCAGCTGACGGGAATGATTAGAGTGACTTTTTAGCCAACCTTTGTGTGTGTGTGTGTGTGTGTGTGTGTGTGTGTGTGTTGTAGATCTTAGAAAGCATGTGAAGATGTTGCTGTGAACATGTGGTAGGATGTCTGTCAGTGTCACTTATTGAAATACCTAGTACATGACTAATGCTCGGTGCTATTTCCAGTTCGACGGCATTCCTTTTGCCGTCGCCATGCTGTTATGTCTGCTGTCACGCAAACACGAGCCTCGTTTTAAAACAAGCACTGATGGAGAGTAAAGAAGGACATTTACTATTATTGTACGGGGCGGTACGGTGGCTGGGTGGGGTAGCACCGCTGCCTCATAGCAAAAAGATCCCGGGTTCAATCCCATGGTGGAACGACCTGGGTCCTTTCTGTGTGAAGTCTGCATGTCCCCCGGGACACTCCGGGTACTCCGGCTTCGTCCCACAGTCAAAAGACGTGTGTTAGGTTATTTGGTGTCTGTAAATGTGGCCCTTAGTGTGTGTGTGTGTGTGTGTGTGTGTGTGTGCTCTACGATGGATTACCATTAGTGTTTTGGCAGTGTGATGAATGGAAGTGCTTTTATTTCCCAAAACAACAACGCCTCCCTGTGTCTGCGTGGGTTTACTCCGGGTACTCTGGTTTCCTCCAACAGTCCAAAGACATGCGCGTTAGGTTAATTGATTACTCTAAATTGGCATTGACGTGTGTGTGTGTGTGTGTATGTGACTGGTGTTGAGATGAATGTGTGTATAGACATAACCTTGTGTGTGTCGCTGATCAAGAGACGGGGCGGGTTCACTACTTTTAATTTGCTTTTAGTACCCTAGAAATGAACTTCTACTTTTAAAGGAGTAATATTTGTCACTATCTGTACTTGTACTCAAGTACTCGAGTCTACTTGGGTCACCACTCCAACGAACAACCATAAAGTCATTTAGCTCGACGCTAACATGAGCCCTTGTTTACAAATTGAAAAATTAAACCTACCGTGCCGGTGCGTTCTGTAAAAAAGGACGCCGATCGAAACGGACCTTGGGTGGACGTTACCGTAGTTGCACAGTTACATTAATTCCAACACAACAGGAAAACATTTAGTACAATACATTCATTATCATCTTTGCATATTTTATACGACGTGACACGAAAGCAAAAATGGTACGAAACAAAAACGTATCTGTTAGCAGCTGTCGCAGGGAGGCACTTGTACTAGTCATTCAGACGTGAATAAGATGCACATAAGATAAGATTGTTACTTTCTGGTATAACTCTTACCGTTAAACCTTGGAGGATCAAGGCACATATTTTGTCCCGTACCTTTAAATGCCAGACGTGATTGAAACAACCTAGAGGAGTCAAATTTGAGTCAGTATGTCACTGACTTTGTATAAATACGGCTGGTTTCGATATGTGTGCGTCGGTTTCATTGTCAGATCGAGAGGAATTTTGTGTCAAAATCACAAAAATAATGTGCGTACACTCCGTATGGGTCTGTAAGGGTTGAAGGAAATGGAGGGATGGAGACGGGTGGACGTTAAACGGCGCGTACCTGGACAGGTATGCACTGTCCAAAGGAGTAGGTTGTAAAATTATGGTTATTAATTACTAATGACTAAGATATGCTAAGTATGGAGTGAAGAGAATTACGGAGTGACGAATTCTAGCTTAACATTTTCGGGTCCAGTCGTTAACAATGTAGTGTAATGTGGTGGCCTAGTGGTTAAGATATTGGACTATGGACCAGAAGGTCCAGGGTTCAAATCCCACCTCTGTCAAACTGCCACAGTTGGGTCCCTGAGCAAGGCCCTTAACCCACAACTGCTTGGATTGTAAGACTGAATTAATTGTAAGTCGCTCTGGATAAAGGCGTCTGCTAAATGACGTGAATGTAAATGTCCTCCCTGTGTCTGCGTGGGTTTACTCCGGGTACTCCGGTTTCCTCCCACCGTCCAAAGACATGCGAGTTTGGTAAATTGGTGTCTCTAAAGTGGCTCGTGACTGCGTGTGCCTTACGATCGATTGAGAAATGCATTTAAAAAGATCGGTCGCTCTTCTGAGAAGCAATCCACTAGATTTTGGAACATAACTCTAAGGTCAGGCCTTGATTTTGGACAATAAGCCATGACTGATAGTTCTCATTTAAATGAACCTTAAAGAATTGGGACAGGGTCTGTGTGAGCCAACCGAGCTCTCGATCCAAATAGGCCAAGCGTTTCATTGTGGACGGCAGAAAGGCGACGAACTGGCTTGTCGGAGGTGGAAGCCTCTGAATGCGCCGCATTGAGAGTCACTGAGGGGTTCAGTACATCCCATTCTATTGCCACTGTTTATCTACGGATTTCATGCCTGCACGAGTCTTATTGTGAACCCGTTCGCAGCGAGTGTGGCTAAAATAACAGAGCTGGCTAATTAAACGGGGCGTAAACACACGATTTGGCCAGGCCGTGCAAATTCGCGGCACAAATGCAAGGCTGCTATCGGAACCATAAGTCAACTCACTTGAGCTGCTAAGAACATTTCATGACCAGCTCTGAACATGAAATATAAACAATATACAGAGATCTTGATCCCGTCGTTCACAACAGCTTTTTTTTCCCATCACGTTTCTGCTCGTATCTCATCTCCACTTCTGCCCATCAGTTGATAGATTTGGTCACCTGACGCCAATGGAAAAACACACAGCACGTTCCTGCTTGAGACTGTTTCTCTTTTTTTTCGTTTTGCTCAAAAAGCGGGCGGGCAAACGAGCGCATGTGCGACGTGCGGTCGGTGTTTAGGGAAGCGTTTTGAGGAAATGCACAGCGCGGACATGTGACAGGAGACCGCGTAACCTTGCCGTAGGCTTTTTATCTAACGCTGGACTTTTTTTCAGACCTTTGACACAGTCAATAAAAAGCCTGCTGCAGATGGAAGCGTTGCAAATATTTGCCGAGGCCTTCAGACTTTACATGTGATCTAAAGCTTGTTATTTTTGCTCCGCCGAACGATCGTTTGGCTAAACACGGATCCCGTGATACGGATACACTATGTTCAGGTCTAGATTAAACACACATGGCCTGGTTCGAGGTTATGTTTAGAGTGTCAGGTAAAGGATCGTCTCAATAATGGCACATGCAGACAGCGAGGAACGCACTGGGCAAGGCGACGGTGCTGTACAAACTGGTTATGAGTCATATGCGACACAGCTTTAAGATTTGTAATGTTTAACCAGCTATTCGGGACAAAGTGATAGTCATGTGAATCTCCTGGCGTAGAATACACAAATGGATCCATGACTTGGTGACCGATAAGGAACTGAATGCACTGAAGTGACTTAAATATGACCTTATTAACTAGTGATCAAGTGATTTTGGGACGTAGTCAGAAGTCTGGATGACTGGGCAGGTTTTTGGTGTAGTAGAACAGAATGGACGTGGTTTATTTAGCCAAGACAAACACAGAATGGCGAATCCATTTACCGGCAGCTGATAAGATTTATCATTCTCACTCAAACACTAAGCAAAAAAATCTGATTATGGGAGAATTTCTCAGACAATTCTGGTCTTCTTTAATATTCTACATGACCACCTTCCCATCGGAAAAAAGCTTGCTATAATATGGCGGCATCCAAATTGTGGATGCTGGAGACACAGTCTACTTCAGCGCCATTGGTCTGGACAGAAGTGTGTTTGGGTTTGCTTTTATTGTAGTCCACAATGAGCTCTTTGGCCTTTCCAGTGTCGAGCGCAAGGTTATTGTAGGAACGCCAGGCTGCCAGGTGCTGGCGCTCCTCCCTGTGGGCAGTTTCCTCCTTGTCGTTGATGTGACCGACCGCAGTGGTGTCGTCGGAAATTTTGATGATGGTGTTGCAGTTATGCAGAGGCAGACAGTCATGGGTAATTAGGGAGAAGAGTGGAGGACTCAGAACATACAGTTGTACCCTTGCCAGTGTTCAGAGTGAAGCTATTTAGCTATCTTATTAAATACTGGTGCGGTGGAGGCACAATTAATTAATGTTAATTTCTTTAAAAGATTTGGCAATGGGGCGGCACGGTGGTTCGGTGGGTAGCACCCCAGCCTCAGACCAAGAACGTCCCGGGTTCAATCCCAGGGTGGGGATTGTCCTCCCCGTGTCTGCGTGGGTTTACTCCAGATACTCCAGTTTCCTTCCACAGTCCAAAGACATGCCTGTTATCTTAATTGGTGTCTCTAAAGTGGCCCGTGTGTGTGTGTGTGTGTGCCCTATGATGGATTGGCGCCCCATATAGATAATAGATCATGGATGGATGGATTTGAAAATCATGAAGGAATGCTGATATGGTAACAGTGAGGGTTCAAACAAAAAGAAATAAAAGCTCATTTCCAAGGGTTTTTGGAGCCACGTTGAGGAACAGTGAGACTTCAGAACTCTTCACTTTATGTGGTTCAGGAACTGCTCACAGACCAACTGAACGTTTATCCATGCAGTCCACACTCTTCATGGCAGCACCAGCTGTTCAGTGTCTTTATCTCGTGATCCGTTTGCACACGAGGTATATGGATGGGACTTTTTATATCTGAACCATAAGCATTAAGAGTTGACCCACCCAGTCCAAAGGCATGCCTCACACACTGTTATTGTTTAATTTTCCAAACCAGCAGGGACTGTAGCGTACGTGGCTTATGTGTACTTCTGGTGTGACCCATAAAATAAGATACCATGTACCGTGTTAGCATGTGTTTACTGATCAGGGCCACATTATTGCTAGCTGTATTTTTTCGTCTGTTCCCATGACCTATGAGCACAGAGTGATCACAGTTATGGGTGTCCGTGAACTAAACGTTTTAATAACAGCCGTTTTTGGTTCTGATCTGCTCCGGATGAGTGTCGGCCCCATTTAAGGACCGGCCTGTTACTCGTCGGTTTTCTTCAGTCGTCAAAATCTGAAAGCTAAGTGCTGCCGGGGCTCTTCTGAAACGTCTTTTGAGCAAAAAAATGGAACAAGAAGGAAATCTGCTCTGAGCTTTTTCCACTTTTGTTTCCTGTTTTTATACCCGTGCGTCATGACTCTTGCTCTTACAGTGGTGTCGACATTTTGACGCTCTGTACCAAGCTGACCACAAGTGAGACCTTTGTTGGGCACGCGTGCTGTGCAGAGGATGTTGTCGCATCGCAGCTGCTCAAGACATCTGAAATAAAAGGCGTAGGTGGTGCTCAAGATCTGAGTATAAACTGCTGTAGGTTTATTTCCTCATTCACAGCGTGATCTTATCATCTTATAGGCTAAAGATTGGCTTCTGTACATTCAGCTATACAGGAACACTTCTCAGGCGAGAAATATGTTAGTTATCGAGCTGCCTTTAAGGCCGAGCCGTATCCTCCATAGTTTGCAGTTTCCAGTTTTTTCAACAGATTAAATCGTTCCACTAGGCAGTTCATTTCCAGCACATTACAAACGAGCTGCTGAGGCTTTGTATTCATTTCCTGGCTTAATTAAGAGTGGACGGACGCTGTAAAAAAGGAAAAATGAGATTCTGGATTGAATGATAACAGAAAAAGAGGAGGGGACTGAAGCCTTTTCATACAAAGATGCATCAGGTATTTATGTAAGAGTCACAAAAACAGTGCTAAAGCTAAAAGTGATTCTTAATCTCATAGATTGTACACGATAAAGAAGATACTAGATTTAGTACAGCAAGGCTACAGAACAATTGTTGTTTTAATTGTTTGATGTGAAATTGAATAAAACACCATTTTGTAGAGGAAAGAAAAAAGTCTGGTGTTACTTCTGACGAGTCCACTATAACGTCCACTATAATGGCTTCCCATAACCTGGACCTACAGATTATTCATTTAACATTTTGATATACAGTACTGTGCAAAAGTCTTAGGCCACCATTGGGTTTGTTGTTTTAGCAATGCTGTAAAGCCCACATGTAACATATTGTGGCCCAAAAATGGTCAAATTTGGATTTCCATAGAACTCCTCTCCACTGATCTTCATTCCAGTCTTTGTGTTACCATATTTTGGCCTTTTCCTGTTCCTGTTCCAAAAAGATCACCCTGATCATGCTCCCAGATGCTGCTTTTGCTCAGTGTAAGGATAGGCCACACTAAATCCTTGCCCCTGTACCCTATAGTGGCTTTTTTCTGATTTGATCCAGTTTCTTAACACTGCATACGATTTACCTGCATTTTCTGGTCTTATTCCTATAAAGAGACAGAGAAATAATTAAATCTGGTCCTTATACCATTGCCAAATCAATGGTATATCTGATCTAATAGTGGCCTAAGACTTTTGAACAATACTGTTTTTGGGTGGTGGAAATGTTAAAGGTTCGTTTTGAACATAAATAATTATTTAACAGAAATAAACAAGAAACGTACTAAAACGCTTGTACAATAAGTAGGTTTTTATTTTCAAGGGTACATATGTAACTGTGACTGGCCTGGCTTAGTGAATAAGGCACTGGACCGTGGACCAGAAGGTCCATTGTTCAAATCCCACCTCTTCCAAGCTGCCATGACCAAGCCAACCCTTAACCAAGACTTACAAGTCTCTTTACTATGTTTAAGAACTGCTAATCAGAAGGTTGTGGGTTCAAATCCGAGCTCTGCTAAGCTGCCACTTGAGGGTCGGGGCCTTGAGGCCTTAACCCTTAGGTTTTTGGCTCCGTTGTAAGTCAGTGCGGATAAGGGCGTCTGCTGAAAGCTGTAATATAACGGCACAACGTAAGCAAAATAGAAGATAAGATAACATAAGATAAGATGACGCTTGCAGAGACCGTCCTCAGTATCAGATGGCTGCTGTCCAAGAGATAAACAGTGTGCAACACGTGGATTTCTAACACAGTTTTCAGAACGGCCAAAAATCAATTTTCGTTCAGCGTTTGTAGTGCCCAAGTTTACTTAAAAGGAAAGAAAATCTGGCATTTTGAGACCGCTCCACTTCCCTGTGAAGGAAAAAGAGGAACTAGGCAGAAACACAACATGCTGTGAACCAGCGACTCACTTTTTTACTGTTAGCCCAGTTTTTTTAGATTTCAGGAGCCTCAGAAAAATCCAAAAATCCACTCTCATGCATGTGCGCTTTTGGTTACCATATGATCATGCCTGCCCTTTGTTGTTGGTACCAAAAATTATGGACAGATCCAGGTTTCTTATTTTTGTAGATGAAGGAAACAAGACTTGAAAGGCTCCAAATCTGTCACCTATGACATTTCAGCCATTCAGATGTCTGGTAGTGGCAGTGGTAATGCAGTGGAAGCTTTAGGAGGTCAGAAAAGGGAAGACGAAGGCTCCAGGAGGGGGAGGCGAGTGAGAATAAGCTCACCACAGCCGTATGAGTAAGCATTTATTTATGTTTGATTCTATGATTGAAATGAGTGGGCTGACCAAATTTAGATGAATGAGTGGGTTAATGAAGGAGACCCAAAAGTAACCTGAATAACGTACCGAAGGAGAGAACCAAAATCTCGCAATCACCAGAGAATCAGATGGGCCAGAATCAGTCTGTACCTGCATCAGACTGCAAGAACAACAAGGTAAAGACGATAAAATGTACAAAGTGTAAAAATGAGGAGGTCTATTGTGAAAAACATATGTTGTGGACTTCAGAAAATTTGTGGCATGGATACCATTTAGGAAGCTATTTATGGCCTATATTTATGGCCAACACGTGGTGTAAAAAGCATCAAACATGGACCTCTGAGCCACGGATAAAACTATTCTAAGCTTGTTATGGATTTATGTTTGCAAGAAGCCAATGGAGGTCTTCAACCACAACGCCTGTTGCCAGATGTTAAACATTGCAACGTGCTCATGGATTCGACTCAAGTCATACATCAAGTACCAGTTTTCCAGGACCAGGTGTCTTTCTTGATAATATTCCAGTGTTCCTGCCAAACTAAGCCTCCTTAGATGCTGCCAAAGGACTCAAGACTGGTTTAATGAAAACCAGGCTCAAAATCCTTTCCTTGCCTTTAGAGTAACCAGACCTAAACATGAGTGATGGTTTTATAGGACGTTCTGGAGTTCAGACAAATGGCCGTCATCCCTTACGGCAGTGAGCGATTTCCTCAGACGTCCCATCACAATCCATTTAGGACTTGTTTGACAGCATTGCAGGAAAGACTAAAGCTGTTCTGAACTCTGTATTTAATATTAACGTACTGTAATATGTTTCATCCTGACCCTGTCCATACAGTGCAACCTGCACTGCCCATCTTTCTCCTATCTCAGTACCGTGCTTGCTTTTTATCCCTTTGAAGAACCGCCTCTACCTGATAAAAGGGAGGGTGGTGCCGGCAGTTAGAACAATCACCGCATGGTCTTATGAAAAGTCAGTCTGTTTGGAGTTTGCACGTTCTCACTGTGCCCATGCAGGTTTTTTTCAGGTATACATATAGATATATGTTTATGATGTTTAAATAAGGAACACATTCATAACCAGATAACGTTATATCCTATAAAACGCAGCAGTATTAATTATGGGTCTGTATACATTTCTGAAAAAGACCAGGTTACAAACCCCAGATCTGCCACTGTTGGTGCAAAAGTCTTAGGCCACCATTGATATAGATATACTATTGATTTAGCAACGATGGAATGATCATATATCATCATTTCCGATCCTGTTTATTAAAGTAAGAAATTTGTGATTTTGTTTATAATTGAGCAACCTAAGCATCTTGTAGTTTCATCAGGATTCTTAGGGCTTGGGTAGCAGTCAAGACACCAGTTTTTCAAAAGGGAAACGGGGTGGAAAAGGGTGAAAAACACGTTAACACGCATACATTGGAACGAAGATCAGTGGGGAAAAAAGGGTTATGGAGTGACGGATCCACGTTTGATATCTTTGTGCCTATTAAATGACCGTAAGCTATATTAGGCCGTGGCTAAAACAAAATGTAATGGTGGCCTAAGACTTTTGGACATTACTATAAGTCTGTAGGGATATGCACCGAAGCCTTTTGCGAACGTGACCGTAACTGCGATAAATGCATTTTTAAAGGGCCATTTCAAATGCAAGTCATTTGTTTTAACTTCCCTGCTTATTCCTCATTTTGGAGATACGGTCTCAGTGTGGGATGCGCCGTTTGGTTCGTTATCTCTCTCTTATCCCTGTGGATATCGCTATCTGTAGTAATAAAGAGCAACATGAACCAATAAGAATGAAATCACCTCGGACTCGGACAGCATCTGAAGGACTGGTAATATGGACTGTTTACACCGATCGAGTTTAAGGTGCACGTGTAAAACAGAGACGTTCAAACCCTGCTGCGTTATTTAGATCATGTGGTTCTAAATGTCAGCGGGGGATTTAAGAGTCACTTTTAAACTCGGGCCATCTTTCGAGCAAAAAGAACTGAAAGAACTCGAATGTGGAAGAAGAGACACGGATGGCCAGACAGAAAGGAAGTGTACATGGGTTAGTGGAAGAAATGATGAGTCCAGATGATGTGTGTTACTCATTTTGCTTCCCACCACCCCCCCAAACCTCACACACAAGCGTGCACACACACAGACACACACACACTCACACTCATATTAATACCTTTTGTGTTGCCATTCCATTGACCTTGTTTTAGTCTTCCTTTATCTAAAGGAATTGCTATCAGAGTGTAAAAGTTTGGTCTTGATGATAATTCTAACAAATCTTAGAAATCAAACATAAGATTGAGGATAGATTTCAGAAGTTACTTCCACTCTCATGCCAGCAGTGTCTTTTTAAAATAATACGTGACTAATCTTTTACTGCCATCTTTTACAGACACCGCACCCCATTTCTTCCGTGTAACTAAAAGTCTTGCGTTTCCTTGTTGGTCCTTGTCGTTGACCTTTAGTCAGTCTACTTTGTAATCGACAGAACGTCTCTGACCTAGATTTTATCTTCCAGCCTCCTTAAGCACGGGGCTCTTTCCATCTGGGGGCTTGTTTTGAGCTATAAAAAAAGAACCACCAATACGTTCTTGGTTTCCGTCTGCACACTTGACCCGCGATTGAATTCATCGAGTCAAAGGCCAGGGTGTTTTTGACATAATGGTGAACATAAATGATGAACGTTCAAGCAATATTACGTGACCTTATCAAAACTTTTTTTTAGATCTCAGAACAATATTACAGTGCCTTTGGTTATTAGTCAGAGACAGCAAATTGATAACGTCTGTGAGTCATCTCCACTGTTCGAGTACTATTGTCATAGCCAGAGCAGGCATACAGAAAGTACAGTCATTTTCTTACTAACACTGTGAATATTAATTCACAGTCACTCTTGGGTTCGAGTGAACTTTGCCAGCCATGCATAATGATTGAACTATTACGAAATTTCTTGAGCTATTTTACGTACAAATTTTTTTCAAAATTTCACGATTTTATGAATAAACAGGATTAAGTTATTCATCTATGGGCGTTGTTTCCAGTGATAAATGTCTCTGAATAAGTAATGAATCAAGAGGCAGCCTGAGAATGTAGCTTGCTTAGGTTGATGCTCTAATCGAGAGGTTAAACAGGTCGTACCTTTAAATGCATAACTACAGAAAACTGCAATTAGTTGATCTGTCACCAGGTTCATGACGGCTCCTGAACGGTCCAACCATTCCAAAGAAAAAACAAAACATAAACGCTTTCTGCCCTGTAGGAATAAAGCAGTCGGGCCATCGTTCATTCTGGTTATTTGCCTTTGAGGTGGAGACTCTAAGATAGTGTACTTGAAGCACTTAATGGTTGATCATCCAGCAATAAAATTCACCAGTGCTCTTCTTCTTATTGTGCTTCATACAAAACAGGACCCACAATCTCGTCCACTTGGAGATCAATAACCCCACAAAAGCCTCCATCGAACTAGTGTTTTAGGGTTGTAATAGCCTCAGAAGACAGCCTTCAGAGACGTGGAGCTTACACAGGAAAATCGTACACTGGCTGATATTTCAATGTTTCAAACTGGCTTACGAGAGAGAGCTCATTTGCATTTTGTTCTGATACGTTTTGTTCTCTGAACAATACCTGAATTAGTCATATTTAGTTATTAGTTCACACGTGTAATAAACAAGTAAAATCTATTTTTTTTTAAATAGGTCTGTTCATGCATGTGAAAGTATATACTGCTAACAGAAACTTAGGGGATATTTCATTTTGATGATAATAATATTTTTTAAGATTTTTAAAAAGTAATTTTTGTGAGTCTAATAGTGAAAATATGTAACTGCATAAGTACTTATAGTTAAATGCATATAGGTGAAATCTGTAAATATAGATAAAGATATATATTATTCCATGCATGAGACAATGTATCATTGAAAAAATATTATTATACAGCATTTTACGACGTCCAATAGTTCACATATGAAAATGTATTATTAAATAACTAATATTGAAAAAACTAGTTGGTCTAATAATCAATGTATTAATCAATGTTTATAACTATTTATAAAAATATCTAACTGAAAAAGTATTTTACTTAACAAAAATCAGTTGACACGTGAAAATATGTAATTAATAAGTA
>JAUZSU010127669.1:0-17193 GCA_034780255.1 Parotocinclus maculicauda | reverse complement strand
ATATTTTCACACCACACGTTTTTTATAATAGCCACATCTTAATTTATAGCCGAGTCGTCATTATCACGTCTGTCAGCCTTGTTTAACATCTCCTGATCTTCCATGATTCCCAGCAGGCTGACAGGAGTGATTGCTTGCCTTCTGTCAGCCAGCTGATAGGAGCTGAGTGATTAGCCTGCTACCTACAGCTAGACAATGATGCAAAGGATTTATCAGGCTGGACCCCATATTAATGAGCGAGGTTGTGGGATTTTGATAAGACCGTGAAATGATACACTTCGAGAAAAGGGTTAGGCAAAACATTATTAGAAACATTTAACTACCTGAATAGGCTACTGACTGTATATACAGACCTGGACAGCACATCATGACATAAATGAAAACATTAAAAGGTCAAAAATCTACTCACCCCGCACTAAAATTAGCCAAGAGTTTCCATTATCTTGGTCTTGATTTACAGCTTTTATGTTTGTACAGAAAGTCAGCACTACCACTGACAAATGATAAAGAGGGAATAAATTACCTCAAGTTAAGTGGGCACTTTAGCTACTGCACATCTAAACTCTACAAACTGTGTTATGCTGCGAGAACGTGAACCACACTCAGGCAACAATCAGACAAAATCACAAAATCTTTCATCGTTTGGCTGTGGGTAGCTGCTCATCTTTTCTCTCAAAAGAGCTCAATTTGTGAGCACTAAATAAAAGGCTCAGTTAGGCAGTTTACTGTGGATCAGGCTGAGCTTTTGCCTTTTCATTCAAGTTTACCCTAAATACCATTGTACAGGTATAACCTCAAATGAAATGGATTATAAGGTAGGGGAAGGTAAGAATTTAAAAGAGAGCAGACAAGTGAAAGGCGAAAAGAAAGATTGTCCTAACAATTCTGTCAAATGTCACATCAATCCAGAGCTTGAGACAGAGCAGGTTGTGGCATTTAAGCAAGGGGTCACTAGGTTCCTGTGGGGGATTTGGAAAGAGGTCAATACCACTTCTCCACGCTCACTTGACTTACCTCTCTCCATCATTGTCACTTTCTTTTTCTACTTCTTTATGTGTTTATCGAAAGCCTGTTGAGAACAGGAGGCAGAGATCATTAAGAGTCCAATCCAAGATACAAACAGACTGGATCATCTCTCACCATTCACCACCAACAGGTTTCTACACTTTCATTTTATTATCATCATCGTCATCAACCGTAGCCAGAGGCCATGGGTGCAGACCGAACAGCAGATTCCTCCACTCTTTCTGGTCTTCAGCAACACAAATAAGCCTCCTCAATGGCAGTCCTGTCCAAAGGGAGATATCGTTGGTCCACTGACGGGCTCTTCAGGCACTTTCATTTATAGAATGATAAACCACAATGGAAAAATCTGTAGTGCACTGTGTGATTTTGGGTTATACTTAAGCTTCATTTTAAGCATTTTATTCTGTTTTATTAATTCTAAGCATGGATTTATGTCAGTATGTTGGTCATACTGAAAATACTGTTGTAAATTTATGACCAAAAGTGCAGTCTATGGTATGTGAATGATCTCCATCACATTATTTGTGTAGAACAGCCATGCTGAATTTGGTTGTGCTAACTAGTTTTTAAAGGTTTTTTTTTCTGAAAACCAGGGATTTATGAAATAGGATTTGCCAGATTCACAAAAGCATAACTTTTGACTGTGGTGGCTTAGTGGATAAGGTAATAGACTATGGGCCAGGGGGTACAGGGTTCATATCCCACCTCTGCCACAGTTCGGTCCCTTAGCAAGGCCCTTAACCCACTATTGCTTGGATTGTAGGACTATATTAATTGTATGTCATGCTGGATAAGGGCGTCTGCTAAATAACATAAATAAAAATGTAAATTGCTTGTGA
This sequence comes from Parotocinclus maculicauda, assembly GCA_034780255.1. NCBI lineage: Eukaryota > Metazoa > Chordata > Actinopteri > Siluriformes > Loricariidae > Parotocinclus > Parotocinclus maculicauda. Next base: position 15,328 of record JAUZSU010127669.1, on the reverse strand, counting down.
ATGTTCTTGAGACAAACACTGAGAAGTTCAATAGAATGTTCTTAAATGCAATTCTCTAAAGAAAAACAAATAGTATATACAAATATTAATTATTTCCTTAAAGTTTTCACAGTTTTCTCATGTAGGATATGTTGCATTTTACAGCATACAATATACAACATGAGGCTCATTTAGAATTTGCATTTCCATTATTTATCATTATTTATTTATTTCCATTTCCTTTAGAGGACACCAAAATATAGGAAAAACATTAAACCAAGTGTTCAAAATTTGCTGGTATTCTAAGGATGGCCTTCACTCTAAAGGCCTATAAACTTTTGAAGTGAAAATCCGTAAGCTTTATTTCCAACAGCTAAATTGTTTCAATTGTGATGCTTATCTTGTCAACTCTTACAGCCTAGGACAAGTGTGAGGCTATCACAAGGTTAAGAAAGCAATGAATAACATAATGTTTTAAAGAATAATACTTGTTCTTACAATTGTTGATAAAAAAAAAAGTTTTTAAGAAGTTGTTTGAAAATAACAATTTTTCAGAACTTTTTTCTTAAGAATGAACATTTATGTGAATTTGGTGATTCACACTGGTAATATGTTCCATCAAATGTTCAATTAAACATGCCTAAAACAGTTACATTAAACTGCAGTAACATAAAACATAAAACTAATTTTATATTAAAGTATTGAATATCCCATGTCATTTGTTTAATTGTATTCAAAGTGAAAAACAAAAACAATTATTGTGCAGCCACCTGGACCTAATATAATTATTCAGTTAGTTATAATGGAAAAAGTATTTTCTTTGCAAGTTATATTTAGTACTGAAGTTATTAAAACTAAGTCTATCTCCTTATAGATTATCTTCTTTGTCCACTGGCCAATTTTTTTAATCTTTATTTAAGTTTAGCAGAAATGTCTGGGTTATGGCAGATTGGAGTGAGTTTAGACATGTCATGTTTACATTGGTGGACTTTTTGCCAACTTGGTAGCTCCTGGCACAGGTTACCTTTATGTCTAAATCGGGCTGCTGTTCTTCATCTACAGTCACAACATTTAGTAGATACAGGTATTGGTCTAATCCTGTTCACATAGGCAACTTACTGTCAAACATCAACAAGAATACATTCATACATCTGGTACTGAGAAAGGACACATGGAGTTGGATACCACCATTAACACGTACACACACACACACACGCACACACACACACACACGCACACACACACGCATCTCGTCAACGGAGCTGCATGGCAATGATTTCTCCTTACTTTTGTGTGGGCTCTAGTTAAACCCAGGCACTAATGGGCTTTTTTTTCTTCAGATAAGAAATTACCAGCGCAGGCCGCTCTTTTGTCTCTCCCTGGGAGCTCAATAGCCGTCTGCGTGGAGAAAGGCCTCGGTTACCAGAGAAACGGAGAGTGTGCTCCCCTCGTCTCCATGGTAAACAGCAGAGCATTTTGTCACAACCTCCTTTTCAAACCCTGAACATGCTTTTGCAGTTTGCCTACAATCAGGGCTAATGCATACTAACAATTTTTATAGGATAATCCATATTAAACACTCCAGCATGCGTATATGAACTTAAGAAAAATCCCAAATTGAGCAACCATGGTAATGGCATCTATCCATGCTTTCAGTCATACATTACAAATGCAATGTGAAGAATGGTCTGAATACAGCAGCAGATAACATGTAACTAATGAATCACGTAAAATGTTAGAGAAAGCTAATTTATCAATTGCTAAAAAGTTTCAGAGAAGCATTATACATGTATCAGTTAAACTACAGAGAAAAAATGTAACCAAAAAATAAAGGCTTTTAATTCCCTTGGATTTCACTTGAAACCAATTACGTCTTGTATTTTTTCATCAAGGTGTAAATTACAAAAGGTGTACCTTTAATTTCCCAACTTCAAAAAGTCTGGAACAAAAAAAAACGTTTTACAGTATCACATTCGATTGTTCTTGTCTGTTGTGCAGTACAAGGCATCATTTTCAATTGTAGTTTGCTTTAGGTGTGCTACCACTTTTATGCTGAAAAGAGATCAAGGGATGAATGAATAAATGATGGGGAGGAATGAAGAGGCAAACATTTTTTTAATGAAACAAGGCAGCCAGTAGCTTCCATTTCACTTCAATCAGGGTGAGGGAAACAGGGAAATTACAGTGCACACAAAGACACTACTGTCGTAATTTCAGGGATAGACAAACCCTGCAATAAAATTACCCAAATTACTGGCGCTCCCTAAATGCTGCTCCCAGCAGCGGAGCTCCAAAGAGAGAGAGCACAAACATACCTCAAACAGCTTATTCGCGTTGCCCCTTATGTTGTAACAAATGGGTCATTGTCAGTAAAGATATACCAATTTCACCAACACTTGTTGAAAATGTCAGGTGTTGTAACCATATATTAATCAAAAATTTTACCTTAAAGCTATTTACCACCACTCTAATAAAATAAACTTTGCAGTAATTGCTTTGTAAATGACATTCCAAATCAGTATTTGTTTTCAGGAAAATTGTTATTTTACTGGAATTGAATACTTTTGTCAATAATTTACTAATAAGTACAGTATGGGCTCATTTCAACTTTTCCAAATAGACAGTTATGCCCACAGTCCTTAACATTTCTATCCCGCAACATTTTATATATAAAATTATGCCAAATCCTGGTTCTGGACCAAAAGCCTCAGCGTTCAAATCCCGGCTTTGCCAAGCTGCCACTGTTTTATGTCTGAGCAAAGCCCTTAACCCACAACTGCATGAATTGTAAGACCAGGCGTTTATATCTCTGGATAAGGGCATTTGCTAAACAAAGTAAGTGTAAATGCAAACCTGAATGTCAGATGATGCCTTTAGGCATCCAACATTGGACTGGCACCGTAATTTACATTAAAGAAATTTAGCAGACGCCCTTATCCAGAGCAAATTATAGTTAATACAGTCTTACAACCCAAGCAACTGTGGGTTAAAGGCCTTGCTTAGGGAGACAACTGTGGCAGAGGTGGGATTTGAACCCTGGACCTTCTGGTCCATAGTCCAGTATCTTAACTACTAGGCCACCACATTCCCACCCTGTGCCCAGTGAATTCCAGGTTAGACTGTAAATCTTAGTACCCCTCAACTGAATAAATAACAACTACAGGACAACTAACATGAAAAATGTTTAGTACTTACACATGTACTTTGGACATTAAAAACTTAAATCCAAAACAGCCCAAGCAAACTGAAACCATTTAAGGTTTCAAAAAAAGAAAACAGCAGCAAATAATCTAGCCTACTACATTTATGTAGAATAATATAATCTGCACACAGTTAGTGGCATACTGCAAAAATCACATCAAGTAGGCTACAGCAACATTCAAAAGGGTCCTGCTGTTATCATCAATCAGAAGAATAGCCTTACCAACTCCTGCTTGTCAGGAAAAAAGTGTGCATTGTCAAGATCTTTTTGTAATAACTACAAAACAGTATAACTGAGAGGTAGTAGTTTAGTTGACTGCTGCAAACATGTATCTTTTTACAGATTTTTCACCTCATAAGTTTTCTATGTGAAAGCACCAAAAATATCCAAGGCGTATTTATTATAAGCACAATAAAAAATCCCCAATATCAAATCTAACCAAATCCTTATGCGATGCACTGATCTATCTATCTATCTATCTATCTATCTATCTATCTGTCTGTCCCAACATAAATCATCATGTAGTCTTTCAGATGCACAAAAAATGTATTCCAAGAATAGCAGTACTTTATTGTTTAGTGTCACTAATGTAGTATAAAATCATCCCAGTCTGGGGTGTATGTAAAACATGAAGTGCAGTAGCAACAAAAAGTGCTGTGTAAAAAGGTCACTGGAAATGTATGACAGAGTGCCAAATGAGTTTTATCACATATGGTATATCAAAAGGAAACCTGTTAAAGGTTGTCAAAACTGTGAAATTTTGATTTTTCTAACAACCTTTATCCCAATTTTAGTATTGGAAAAGCAGATCAAATGCTGAAATAGGCACAAACAAAAATAGGCTAAACTCAATTGGTGGGTCATAATTGACAGTGGTTAAATATTTATCTGACAGGGTTAAATGAAAAGTAGGTATAACCAAGTGTTAGGGAAGACATTATGAAATGCATTTTCATTCCATAGTCATGCATGTTTAAGCACCACATCAGAAGTCGCAGAGAAAGAGAAAACTTTTCCCACCTATTCTCTGTAAACCCTAGAGATTGTTGTGTGTGAAAATCCCAGTAGATCAGTAGTGTCTGAGATACTCAGGTCAGCCCTCTGTCACATTGTACTATTTTTTTTTTTAATCAAGCTTTCCCACCTTGATATGCATTCAGTAAACAATACCATACACCAAACATGATTTTAGAGAATTTAGCAAATGTATTTTTAAAAAATTCTCAAGGAGTATTTAGACCCATTTCTAAGATACTTGAAATTTAGCTTCTGTGGACTCACAGTTTTTACACTATACAACACTCACAGCTAAAATGCATATCAGAGATAAAAATAAGACATGAGGAAGAAATAACTGCCTGAGCTTAGATTCAGGAGTAAATGGAGGTCCCGATCTGGAGATAAAGAAAGAAGTAAAGTACCATCCAGACAGTGAAGCATAGCGTTGGTTTTTCAGGGACTGGGACAGAAAGATGCTAAAAGGAGCAAAGTACAAGACAACACTTAAAAATAAAAGTCTTTGAGTGGTCCAATCGAACATCTGTAGAGAGGAATAAAAATAACTGTTCGCTGACTGTCCCCATGCAACCTGATTGAGCTTGAGAGGAGCTGCAGAAAAGAATGGCAGGAATCCCCAAATTCAGGCGTGCAAACCTGGATACCCATCCACTCATACCAAGAAGACTGGAGGCTGTAATCACTTCCAAAAGTTCTAACTAAGTTCTGCGTAAAAGGCCTAAATACTTAGGTCAATGCAACATTTTAGTTTTTCTTTTTTGCCAAATGTTTTCTCTTTGTCATTATGGGGCACTGAATGCAAACTTGATTTGAAATGATCTTAGCACAAGGCCGCAACTTCACAAAAAGGGTCTGAAGATTTTCAGTCTTTGTACATCTACACGTATATAATAAAAGTATGTATATCATATACACAGTTTTAAGCCTGATTACATATATTTCCCTCCACATCCTTTTTTCTTCTGTACTTCCCACCGCATATCTCCACCCACCTCCAGCACTGATCCAGGGAGACATGATTAACATCTCCCTTGTTTCTTCGCTTCCTGCTCAGGAACAGGATATGTTCCAGTCGCCTTGAGCAGGACTGCACACTACAGCTTCAATGACAAACCATACAAAAGAGGAAGCTACAGAAACAGGTTCCACTGACACCATCTATACCCCAATATCTCATACAGCTGTCTCAGTGAATAACAGTCGAAAACTCTCACCACTGAACAATTCCAACAATACAGCTAGAATACTAAGCTAAGATTAGATGGATGTAGGTTGTGCAGTACATGTGTCACAGAAAACTGTGATCATACGGAAATCCAGGCTATTTACAAGTTTTCATGTCATTAGAGAAAGATGTGGGACATTGAACAATTAAAGAAAGGGACATACACAATTCCTATAAAATAATCATTTTATATCTAGACAGACTGGTTAGTTTACATCCTCTTATGATCAAGTGATGACAGGACAGTTACAAGGGATATGCTATTGGACTATTGACCTGAAAGTTGAGGGTTCACTGATCCATTCTGAACATTGTGAATGTGCCCTGAAAGTGTTACATAGTACAGTTTTAACTGTGTGGTCTTTCTTACAGTGACATCTTACCCATTTCTATTTCATTTCTTATTTGAGGAACTGGGGCACAATAATATGCCGATATATTTGAGTCTTCCAATGGTGAAACATGAAATTGTCACATTGTACTGGTATTACGCATGTGGCTGAACCTAAACTAGAGAAATGGGGATGTACATCATCGAAATAATAAGAACTGACGGGTCTTTACTGCCTGATATTGTTTGTCATAGAAAAAGAGAGCACTGATCAGTAAGAAAATCACTGACGCTTTCAGTGTTACTGTATTTAACCTAATACAGTGTGTTTATAGGCACTTAATTCAATTAATTTTTTTTCCAATTACAATATTTTCATTACATAATAATTAACACACAGTTATCACAAAATCCTTTACAATAAACGTGTACACTAATATTTGATATAACTAGCTTGGGTGTACCATAATGTCAGCAGAGTGCAATAAAGAGTGTGAGTAATTGGATTGAGAGTATTGTTGTGTGTGTGCCCAAGGCCTCGCTAGCTGGCTGTAGACTGGCTTTATTTGTTGAAGAGATACCGCAGAGCTGCACTACCATGTGGTGGAAAAGCGCCATAAGAGAGCTAATCACTAGGAGGGGGAGAGACCATGACACATACTGTGATTGACACACAATAGCCATGGATTCCCTCGCTCTGCTCATCTCCTCTCGCTCTTTCTAAAGAAAAGGGAGAATGAAGAGACAGGAGAGGGAGGGAGAGAGGGTGTGATGGAGGGAGGATGGAAACAATGGAGGGCATAAGGGTGAAAGAGAGGGAGGAATAGTTGAGATCGGCCAAATCTTTAACTTAACAGCGAGGCTGGTGTAGTTTGCACAAACACACAAACATGCATTCACACCTACATACACAAGCAGGCATTCACGCATGTACACACACACACACACACACACACACACACGCTTGACAAACACTGCTACTTTAAGTATTACCCTAATTACACTTTTTACATACTTTGGTAACAGTGTTGGATCTGTATTGTGTATATCAGTTGACAGGTGACATTTCACGTTTTGAGTCTTCTTAAAGCACTGAATTTTTATTGCCATGAATTTTGTTTAAAGGCAACCCTTTGCCTTCATTTCTGAATTTGGCTGACATAGGTATATCTGAACTATGATCATTTGAAACATTAGTCTACCACTGATGCCAATTATAGCTCCAGATTTCATTTATTGGCTGATAGATGTAGATCTCAACGTGATTTTCAACTGTTGTAGCCCAGCTGCCTCAAGGTTCACACATATACCACACACACACACATATATATATATATATATACACTGCTCAAAAGAATGAAGGGAACACTTAAAAACATCAGATATAAATGCAAAAAAACATGCAAAATATTTTTCCTGATAAAGAGTTGGTAAGAAAAGGATGTCACATCGTTTCATGGAAAAAAAGATAATCACCTTACAGAGTGCAGAATTCAGACACCCCGAAAATCTAAGAAAAAATAAATGCTGCAACAGGTTAAACCATTTAAGCCAAAATTCAGCAATGCAGCTACTCAAAATGGTACTCAGTAGTTTGTATGGCCTCCATATGCTTATATGCATAAATGTCCTAGGGGACCTCCTGACAGATCTAGACTAAGGCATCACTAAGCTCCTGGACAGACTGAAGTGGAACTGATGGACTGAAACATAATGTCCCAGAGGTGTTCTACTGGATTAAGGTCAGTCAATGGTATTAATTCCTTCATCCTCTAAGACCTGCCTGCATCCTATCACCATATGAGGTCGGGCATTGTTGTGCACCAGGAGGAACCCAAGACCCACTGCACCACTGTAGGGTCTGACAATGGATCCAAGGATTTTATCCCAATACATAACAGCTGTTGTCTACCCTGTAGAGGTTTGTGTGCCCTTCCATGAATTTGTCTTCCCCAACCTTCAATGACCCACCACCAAACCGATCATGCTCAATAATGTTGCATTATGTTCTCCTCGGCATCTCCAGACCTTGTCACGTGCTCAGGTAAAACCTGAAAAGCACAGGGTGTCAGTTGCGGATCTGCCAATTATGGTGTTCTATGGCCAAGCAAGCTCTACAGTGCTGGCTAACCCTCATAAAGCCTGGTTCTGATCGTTTGGTTAGATGCATTTCACACCACAGACATGTTGAAGGTCATTTCATAGGGCTCTGGCAGTGTTCATCCTGTTCTTCCTTGTACAAAGGCGCAGATAATGGTCCTGCCGAGAGGTTAAGGAACTCCACCAATTAATGAGTTGATGCTATACTCTGATTTTGGAATTGTTACTGTAGTTTTTTTTTTAAAGTTTTTATATCAGTTGATCACCCCGATGATGTGAGACATCCACAAGGTTCCACCTGATTGGGCATAACATTTTCTAGGGTATAACATTGTTCAGAGCATTACACACTTTCCACCAGCTTGTCTTTAATGATTGTCTTCACTGATTCTTTCTACTATTGCACCGAAGTTCACCTCAGAGATCTGACCATTGTTTAAAAAGTGGGCCTGCCAAATAGCAATTTGATTGTCCAATACTTTTGCACAATACTGTATTCACAGTATCTGTGGTTTAGCAGCTGTGCCTTGTCACTGATTGCAATGTAGGTGAAACCATCTCACAAGTAGTAAGGGGTCTTAAAATGGTTAACAGCTCTTTAAAACATTCCCACTAGTGTAACTTGTAATTTGGGCATCTCAGAAAAAAAGCTAATGGTCCTGAAACCTAGAAATCAAAGAAGTGCTTGGCAGGCTGTAACTTTTTTCATGTCTCTCACCACTCCAAGTACAGCAGCCCAGACTCGGTGTCATATATCCAGCTAAGATTAAGAAGATCACAGACATATCAGAAATGAGTCACTTATGATACAGGAAATCTTCCTCATGAACTCTCATCTTGCTCACACTTATATGATAAGAAGGCCAGGGTCAATGTAATGAAGAAGATTACAGGGTGCTCGGACAGGTGCTCCACTAAGTACTGTATTTCAGAGATTTACTTGAATGGAGGCTATACCAAAAGTGGCTACACCTTCCCACTGTGGCCTAAATGATAAGGCTAATGGATACAGGAACTAGAATGCTGAGCTGATATTAAGCAGATTCATTAAAAAAAACATAGTGTGTGTACACATGCATCCAAGTCTATGCACAAACAAATGTACTGTAATCATCAGCAAGAGGTCATTGTTATAGGGGTAACCCACAAAAGGGAAGGGGCTTTTGGAACAGCTTTCTCTGACTACATCTCCATTTTAGAAACTCATAATGCTATCTTACATAGCTTTTTCCAACAATGCAACTCTTACCTGCTCTGAAGGCATGCCTTATTGTCACACTATTAGAGTATACAACACGAACTAACACAGCACAAATATATCACAGTTTTCTTTAGCATAACATCTATTACTGCACCGTGGATCAAACACAAGCAATCTTAATGCCACCCTACTGTTTTCTTGCACTATAATGCTTTCTGGTCGTATGAGTTAATGCCAAAAACTGAGTTGGAGGGTTACAGAGCTCCCCCTGTAGACCATGTTGACAAACTTTTCAACTCAATTCACCTGCTTGCTCTTAATTAATGAACGATTTTTTTTTAATAATGTTGATTTACCAAAAAATAAAGTAAACACAACTACTGTACAAACGTACAATTAGATTGTTGAACAGAAGAGAGAAAGTTAGAGTGATAGAGAATACTTACTATGAAATAAATACAGATGTCGATCTCTTATATGTTGCCCCCCACCCCACCCCCACTCCCACTCCCGAGCTAATTAACCTGGTTGCTCTGTAGTAATGAGTTCTCTCCAGTGGCAGGCTAGCTCTGAAAGGGGAGGCACAGGGTAGCGATCCTCACTGGCCGTATCATCAGAACATTGTCAGGCCAAACAATGGGCTTATCTGACTGGTTTTCAGACCCCCCTGATTAACAAAAAGGAATGGGGGAGATGGAGAAAAGGGCATGTCCTTGCACAGGCCCAATAAATGTCAGCAAAAAGGCCATGAGACAAGTCATACCCTTAAATACATTCGAATTTAGAACAAAGAATCCAGGTCAGAAAAAACACGAGACAAAAATGGAAAAAAAGTCAAAGACATACTTTATCAGTTATCCTTAAGAACGCAGGTGATGGTACTGCTAATATAAAAATACATATTTGCATTATTAGGTATGGTTAACTCCCACCTCACACATAAAGACTTAGCGTTATTGTCATTCTAACTACACCAAGTGGTAATTGAAAGTGTGTGACCCCTTTATACATATATAAATATACTCTTCAGACAGAAAACTTCTCATTAGGAAATGTTGCCGATGGCATTGCACATGGATCAGGCTATAAATACCTGCAAGATGTGCAACTGGATTCAGAGATTGAGAAGAGACGGTACAATGCAGTGAATGTCTTGTTTGATGTTATGGTTTAAAATCTTCACAGACTGATGAGTGTCAACAGTTCTTTTTCTGAGGTCCCCTGAAATCCATGCCATGACATATGGCAGACCCCTGTTTGTATGGTAGATCCCAGTTTGTTAAATAAAACAAGATGCCCACTGTTTATACTGTATATAGAAAGTACTTTTGCTGTCTTCACAATGTTCTGTAAGGACTTGCTGCCCAAGACTTTGCAATTCCCCAACCAGGCAGTTATATAGCTGTTCAGGATGCACTCTATATTCTCTAGAGATAGTTTTCCAGTAGAAATTGGAATGAATTCTGCTTTTTGCAGGTGCTACTGGACTTTTTGGCAGCAGATCTAGTGTTGATGATGCTGGCGTAGTCCTCTTCATGGTGCACTCCAAAGAACTTGCTGACAGTCTCCACAATGAAGCAACTGATATTCAGGAGGGATGGTCACTGTCCTGAAGTCAACAATCATCTCTTTTGACAGGTGCTGGTAGGTGGATTGCCTACGTCCCTACTTCGTAAGATTATAATGTAGCTCATTTAATCCTAAACTTTCTATACCAGTCTCATCTCATCTCTATACCAGTCTCATAGTCCACAAAGTAGTTTTCCAATATCCTTCTGGCTGCAGATGAGTAGGCAAGTTCTGGGCAGCAATGTAGTCCACCAAGGTCTTTTGTTGCTGAGTCCAGTTGAAATAAACTGTGTGTTTGAGCAGTGAGTGTATTATTAACCTAGATTACATCACTCACACTTTCCTATTTTGTGAGAATACTTTAAAGACACACCAGTCCTCTTTCATCACAACCTTAAATTAAGGTGGTCTCTCTCTCTCTCTCTCTCTCTCTCTCTCTCTCTCTCTCAATGTACTCTTCTGTTTTCCTATTTATAAAAAAGGAAGTAATGAGAGGGCAGTGCAGTTCAAAGCTCTGTACCTCACCTCACTTCACCCTTGTACTTCATAACAGGCCACTTAGCATGGCAATGGATTGGAAAACGGAAAAAATAAGAGACAGAAAAGGAAGAGGACACAGAAAAGTCTAAGGGACTGTGTAAGTAAAGTGGCATTCAGAAATACACTGGAGAATGGAGTGGGCAAAAAAAAAAAGAATGAAGTGGAGTTGTTTGTGGGTAGATGTGGTTCATGGTGGACCCACTTAATACACAGTCTGGTCTCTTTCGAGAAGAGACAGCAAAGTCCGTGAGTATTGGAGGATGAGACATGAGGATTGACAGCTTTGTTAATAAGCTTTGTTTATTTCATTATTTAATTGGAAACAAATTGTGTGTTGTATTTCCTTGCACTGGGGTCTCCCACGTAACTACAAATCAAACAAAGATACCTCTGTCTGGGCCTCTGCCCCCAAAACCCCCTTAAGTGTCTCAAAGTTCAGAAAAAAATCTGAAGGACCCATTCAGACATTCACTCGTCCATTTTCTCAAATTCTTATACAGACACATATAAAAAGCTCCACTCTCCTTCACACACAGATTAACTGCTCAGCAACACTAATTAATCCTAAAATTAAGAAGCCAATTACTATCACACTTGTTCGGCTCACAATTTATTTAATCACTTTCAAATTGTCCTGAACATAATATTCTTGGTTAGACCCAGCATGGGATTATGTGAGTATATGTATATCTATATGAAGTGGGTCCTTATGAGCAGTAATTCATTCATTCATTCAGTATCTTCCGCTTAATCCACAGGGGGCCGCGGGTCATCTGGTGCCCACCTGACAACTCTGGGCGCAAGGGCAGGAACAACCCTAGATGGGGCACACACACAGTCATGCACACAGTCACGCAATAAGGGCCACTTTAGAGACACCAATTAGCCTAACACCCAGACCGCTCCACCCTGGGATTGAACCTGGGACCTTCTTGCTGTGATGCAGTTGTGCTACCCACCAAGCCACCGTGCTGCCCGTGAGCAGTATTTACTTCAATGCACTGGCCGGTCTCTTTAAATATGTAGATCTGTCCAGACAAGGGAAACGTTTTCACAAAAGAGTAGCATACATTACAAATACAGTATACAGTACAGTAATACAGTATAAAAAGTGCTGGAATATTTACTGTTTAACAGACAACACTGACACCACAAACACAACACACTGAGACCAAAATACATTCTTCCTCCATTTCATACAGTCTTTTACAGGAAAATAATCCTGTCAAATACAACCATCTTATAAATGGATCTTTATCCATCAGTGCTGTATCCTCCAATTCCTCCCTCCTTCTATATAACACACTCCCGCTAACTCACTAACATGCGCTCTCTCTACACCTATTCGAGATTGAGTGTGCCTCTGAGGGATTGCTGTTCAGTGCTTGTCAGGCTAAATTGAAAAGATGATCCAGCAAGCCATGGGGTAAACACTGAAGCCTTTTAATCTGAAGAGTCCACAGTTAAATAAATAGCGGAGTGTTCACTCGCTGCCACCCAGCCCCTCTGGGCTTCATTAGGCTCCAATTACAGGTTCATTCAGCTGTGAAATACAGAAATGCAACAGCTGTATAAACCGCTTATGGAGCAGCAATTTGTGTGCCTTCCATAAGGCTGATGTTATCACGCCCTAATATGACATAGGCTTTTTCATTACATAATACTGAGCTCTTTACTACAATTCAGGTAATTAATTTCAATTCTGCTTTTTAAGCCATGCTCCAGGGCTAATAGCGCCTGCTTTTCGGGAGGATGTTTCTCAGACAATCACTGAAATGCAAAAACAAATGCATTTTAGAGTAAAATATCTTTTTGTTAAATTTCTGCATTCATTTTCTGCTTTCAAAGCACAGGAAAGACTATGTAGCGAAAGTATAAAAGAAAATTTATGGCAACGTAGAAGAGAATAATGAAGAAATAAAGAAGGGTTGCGGTTGAAGACAGCAAATGTTTAGTATGATTATACTTAAACATCTGAACACACACACACAGACACAAACAAACAGACACACACACACACACACACACACACACACACACACTCAGACTGCATAATTGTTGCATGAAAGTCACCAGCCCCCACCCACCCGGCTCTGGATTCTGTTTCATTATTTTAATTAATTTCTAATCAGGCGAAAGTAAACTAATCAGGGGTTGCACCACAACAGCGGCTGTGGAAAGGCAGCGGTGCTCAGCTGTGGAAAGACATAGCTCTTATAGTGCAATTTACCCTGCTGAGACACAAACATAGAACTCTACTCTAATGTTGAGACTGTAAATATGAAATTTTATATCACCGGTTTAGTCTTACTAACAATATTATTAAAGTATAAGGCCTAATCTTTCTCTGTGGAGTGAAATCTGGTCTGTGGAACGGAGCTAATTTTATCTTAATTCTGTTGTTAAAAGAATCACTAAAAGTGCAAGGCAACAAAACAAAATATCACCAGTACAACAATGGGTTACTAATATTTGAATTATATTCATTAGTTAATGCCTAGTTCCTTAATTGACACTAGTGATACATTGGTTAAAGTATTAGCATACTGAACCAGAAGGTTCTAGTCTCAGCACTGCCAAGCTGAAAGGGTGGGCCCTTAAGTGGACAGCACACATGTAACCTCATTATTCCTAAAGTATTTTTAAGGAGACAGATTTTTTTTTGCTGTTGTTTCTTGTTAAAAATATATTAATGTAAATGCGACTTTTTGCTAGATCCAAACTTAATGAGAAGCATTTAGAGCCGAAAATACAGGTGTGTACACATGGATTTAATGTCACAACTTTTACATCATTAATCATTAATTTGGAGTTTTGTGCTAGAGCCTTCTATCATATTACACCTACATTTACATTACATTTACAGCATTTAGCAGATGCTCTTATCCAGAGCGACTTACAACTTATACAATCTTACAATCCAAGCAATTGTTGGTTAAGGGCCTTGCTCAAGGGCCCAACTGTGGCAACTTGGCATAGGTGGGATTTGTAAGTACCTTAACCACTAAGCTACCACAGTACCACAGATTCTTCTTACCCAACAAGTGTGACAAAAGTGCTTAAACCAACAGCAAGTCTGCTTAAAAAAACAGCTAGTACACTGGTACACACTTACATTATGGACAAAGGTATTGGGATACACCTCTGATCATTTAATTCAGCTGTCTTATTGTCACAGGTATATTAAATGTGTAGTGTAGTGTACAAACATTCGTGAAAGAATGGGTCGTTCTAATGAGCGTACTGAATTCGAGTGTGATACTGAAATAAGATGCCACTGTTTTAGCAAGCCAGTTTGTGAATTCCAAACCTACTCTGGCTTTAACATCAACACAAAAACTGTGCGTCTGGAGCTTCATGGCAGACGTTTCCATGGTAGAGCAAATACACACAAGACTTTTATCACCAAGAACAATGGAGTGGTTCTGTATAGTATTGAATCATGCTTCTCCATCTAACAGTCTTCTGGGCAAGTCTGGGTTTGGCAAATGACAGGAGAATACTGACTACCTGACTGCATTGTGCCAACTGTGAAGTATGGTTGAGAAGAAATCATGATTGGGTTGTTTTTCAAAGTTTGGCTTTAACCCAAGTGTTGGGAAATCGTAATCTAAGATTAAGCATATATTGATTTATCACAATTGTATGCTTCTGATTTTGTGTTAACAGTTAGGAGAAGGCCATTTTCTTTTCCAGCATGTCTGCTCTAAGCAAGGGCCATAAAGGCCTGGTTAGATAAGTTTGGTGGGAAAGAAATTGACTGGCCCACACAGAACCCTGACCATAACCCAACTGACCAGCTTTGCGTTGAAATAGAACAGAAATTGTGAGCTCTGACCACCATCAGTGTCTGACCTCACAGATGCTATTCTGAATGAATGAGCAAAAAATTCCACAAACACAGTCCAAAATCTTAGAAACAGTTATTGGAAGAGTGACAGCTGTGTGCCTCAAAGGACCGCCCACTGAGGACTCATTTTATAATCTAGTTGTTTTATAATTTATTTTATTACTAATTTAAATTGTATTATTAATTTGTTAATTATTTGTTATTATTATTTGTAATTTTGCTATAATTTAATTTACCTTTAAGTATTTATTTAATTAGCATCTAGGCCACCCATGGAGGATGGGTCCCCTGTTGAGTCTTGGTCCTCCCAAGGT